>JAPMUY010006410.1:0-137500 GCA_026901105.3 Galaxias olidus
GGAGTGTGTACGCATCTGAGTGTGTGTGTGTGTGTGTGTGTGTGTGTGTGTGTATGTGTGTGAGAGTAAGTGAGTGTGCGTGTGTGTGTGTGTGCGTGTGTGTGTGTATGTGTGTGAGAGAAAGTGAGTGTGCGTGTGTGTGTGTGTGTGTGTGTGTGTGAGTGAGTGTGTGTGCGTGCGTGCACATGCCCCTGCTTTAATAAGAGGGCCAGTGTGTGCTGAGCTCAGCCCGTGCCCCCTGTCTGTCCAGTGGGTCCAGGCCCTGCCAAATGCAGGTCAGAGCGCCACGGCTGGACCTCAGGGTGGCAGGAGGAGCACGCCGTGCTGCAGGAATGATTAAAGAGTGGAAAGGAGGAGGAGGAGGAGGAGGAGGAGGAGGAGGAGGAGGAGGAGGAGGAGGAGGAGTGAGAAGTAGAAGAGTTGGTAAGAGAAACAGTAGTCCACACAGGTCCCTGTCACTCAACGAAGCTGTGAAAAAAAGAAAAGAGGAGAGACCGGGCTGGTCGGGTGAAAGACACTGATGAGGTCTGACAGGGAGAGAGAGAGAGGGAGAGAGAGAGAGAGAGAGAGAGAGAGAGAGAGAGAGAGAGAGAGAGAGAGAGAGAGAGAGAGAGAGAGAGCAGGAGCATGTGGGCAAGGGAGGAGAGATGACTGAAGAGAGTAAAAAAAAAGAAGAAGAAGGGCAGAGAGAAGATGGGGGCCTGAGCTAAAAAAGCAAATGGAGAGAGAGAGAGTGAGATGGAGAGAGAGAGCGAGCGAGGGAGAATGAAGGGGAGCTGGGTGGCAGGCTCTTTCAGAGAGCGGGGCATCCATATTCAGGCTGTGACTCGGGGGCATGGTTGGCACACAGAGAGAGAAGGTCGCCCAGAAGACGGACTGGCAGACACCACACACCGGGAGCCAAGCGAGGAGCCAGAGTCAACAGTGGGGGCCCCCTCACTCACGCCGCCATTGAAAGAGAAGTTTTCTTTCTCACTCTCCCTGGCTCCAACTTATTTGCGCGCACGCTCCGACGGCCCCTGTCCACCAATTCACTGTCTAATTGTCAAGAGCAAATAATGAACCGCCAAACATGCAGAAGTCAGAATATTCATTGGTGTTGTCTCCTTCACCCCGACACCGCGCATGAACACCGCCTTAGTCCATAAATCCACACAGCGCACGTGCACCTTAACCACCCTTCAAAAAGAAAATCTAATCTCTATTGAAGAATGAGGTCTATAAGAAAGTGTCAGCACAAACACGTGTATCGACGTTCCCTCAGCGATGTCGATACCGTCTCATTATGCAAAGGCGGCCCAATAACTTCTACTCTATTAAGCCGACTACCATCAAGCCCCCAGAATGCCTGCGCGCCGCCCGTCAAGATACCGACGGCAACCGCCTCGGAGAAGACGCCAGAGTCAGGTGCTTAGACAGAGATTTCCACTGAATCCATAACCGTGCGGCGCGACACTGGGAGGGCCGCGGCGGCGGCGCCGGCGCCCGACAGCTACGCGACTATCCGTGGCCTAGATCACAATCTGGAGGGGGAATCTTATCAAAGCCATTTGAATACCAAACAGGTTTGCGTTGGAGTGCCGGGACTATCAGAGCTGTCAGAACAGAGACTGTATGCACAGAGTCGGAAGGAGATGGCTGCTTCTCTCCGGCACAGGGGAGAACGGGGACACACCGCCTCGCCGTCTCCCGGGGGAGAGCGAGCACGTTGATGGAGCGCCTACGCCACATTTAAACATGAATTGTAAGTTGTGGTACGCAGGGGTTCACATGAGATTAAGCTTGCCAATGGATTCCCTGTCGACAGTTACTCTGCCATCACAAGAAGTATTGTTAAAAACGATAAAGATGTTGCCAGTATTAGTGAGAAAATTGAAATCCTAGCACTTGGATATTTCTCATTTTGATGGAGCCAGGGCGAAATTAAGACCGTCTACTTAAGTAAATCAATGGCAGCATGCCCCGTTGAAAAAAAAGAAAAGTTATCGATGCTAACAGCTTTTATAGCGCAACGCTGGAATCCAATATTGTGAGCTGTGAATGAGTCTGAATGAAGCTGGAAGGAGATACAGTGAATGAAAAGGAGGTAGCCTGAAAAGTATCCATTGACCAGCGTGTTAGCATCCTGAAGACTCTAAAACACTGTGACACTTTATGCTCTTTGAATGACCCTGGTCTTACATATACCGATAATAATATGATACAATTAATTTTCCTGTTAAGATTGACCTTACACAGATGGTTGACCAATAGGTATTGAGTAAAAATATCTTGAGTAAATGATTAAATTGTTGCCTGCTTGTTAATATCAGCTCACAATTATTCAGGAAGCCATGCTATTCAACGATAATTGAACAATACCAGAAGATGATCAAAAGGTATTGGCCATCTTTGACTGTAACTTGCAAAGCAGTAAGGAAAAGCACCGTTTTGCGAGCTGGTACATGCAATTTATCCTGGTACTTTGAGGACGGCAGACAGTCTAGCTCCAGGGAAGACGGTAGGAGTTGGGAGTGATTTATCCGGATTAAAAATGTCTTTCTTCTTTCTATCACTGCAGCCACTCAGATTCAATTGGCAAGGAACAGTGGAACAGACCTTTATGCCAGGGAGAGAAATAATATGGTGGCCGAGGAGAGGAGAGGAGAGGAAAGGAGAGGAGCTGTTGTCGGGGGAAAGAGGGAGAGGGGTGGCAGGCTGCCAGAGGAGCCTGGATCCATCTCCCTGAGTAAGCTAGACCGTCGGATGACCCAGCCAGCCATTACACACACTGTCTAATGAGAGGTTTTAAGACTTGACTGTGAGATGGGGAGCATGGGGGGGCATCACCGTGGGGAGGTATCTTACATGGCTCAATCAAAAAACACAATGCGGTGTCTACAACTCCCTCCCTTGGCCTTCAACGGCCTCTCACTGGTGTGAGTCTATCCGTCCAGCGATGGGCCCGTGCACTTGGTCTTAATATGCATTCCAGCGGAGTGTGTCCCTGAGGGGCCGGTGGATGGTGGGGTGAGGCCCTGACGTGCCACATAAACACTCCCTACTCGGCGGCAGACACCCGGCTTTTCTTAATTAAGGCACTTTGTTTTTATTTGGCATGGAGGCTTTTTTTTCGTTCTTCCGCGGGCTCAGCTTAAATTGGATTCTAAATGATCCAGAACCGATCGAGCCATTTTTAGGGCCATATTCGGAGACGGAGCGCTCGCTAAAGCCCCTGTCACAGACACGTCGGCCACAGAGGGTAATTTTCTCCAGCGACAGGACGGAGCGCTGTAAAGGGCCCGCGCCTCCCCAGGGGCATAATGGGAAGATTGGAGGTGGGCACATTTAAGGGAAGGGGGTGTTTCGGCGGGGGGGGGGGGTTGTACACCAAATAACACACCATTTACAACAAACCCCCCAGAGACACGGAAAGAGGGGAGGAAAAAGCAAACGTGACCCACTCTTTTTTACCGTGTGTTTCGACTGGGTCATTCAGAGAGGCACGCGCTGATGAAATGACCCAGCAGGGGAATGAAACACCTCGCAGGGCTCTTCATTACCCCAACTGCAGGCAAATCCTCTCCCCATTACAACGGAGCCACCTGCAAATAACAGCCTGTCATGTCGGCTTAATGCACAATTACAGACCAAATCCAGAGTGTTTGCTTCACTCTAGGTAACACGGGGGCTTGGCAGAGCGGGGCGTCCAGAGAGCAGAGCACTGGGCCAGCCGACTGAGCAGGAGAGCTACCGTGGTGCGTGTGTGTGTGTGTGTGTGTGTGTGTGCGCGTGTGTGTGTGTGTGCGTGTGCATGTGCGCATCAGTGAGCCAGGGAGAAATCCGAGAAAAAGCAAAAGTGTGTGAGCTAGGGGCGGGGGGGGGTCAAGTTCACATGGTGAAACATTCCTCTGCAGGAAAACGATTTCCCTTTCAACACGACCTGCACTGCGGGAGGTTGTAAACAGTCTCCCTGATACGCCTCCTTACCAAAACCTCCTCCTCCGCCGCTCACACCCCCCCCCCCCCCCCCCTCCCCCAACCCCATCCTTCCTGTACTGGGCGCCGCGGGGTACAAGGGAGAGCAAGGCAGCCAGAAAGCCTGATAACCAGGAAGCGGTCACATCTGGCCCTCGCTAATTCAATTCCACACAAGTTTGCTTTTACTCCCCATAACATAACCTAATTAAAAATAGGCAGGAATTGGAACCACGTTCAGTTTCCAATTCATCAGTGGAGAGAGAGAGAGAGCGAGCCTGCCGAAGACTTCTAAAAAGGTTGGGTCTTTTTTAATTAAAATCCAAATTGCACCACGCTACTTTGAATTAAATATTTTGCGGGAAATGAGTCCAACCTGCAGTGATTACGTGCACCCATATGGCTATCCACACCCGGCCCTATTAGACACACTTGGACTATTAGACACACTGTCTACCTTCCAACAAACTTCAGCCCCCTCGGGACCGGAGGACTCACACAGGAAAACTTTAGCGGTGTCCTTCTTTTCCATTCAGCGAGAGTTCGACTGTAAGGTTGCAGCTGAGAAAGTCACAGTGGAGTGGACTGGTGACGTGGAGCGCGTCTCCCCCGCATCTCTGATCTCCTCTCTCCGTTCACGTGGAGGACGGAGAACTTGAACTCGGCCAGGACCTCCCTCTTGGGGCAGCCGACCAGGAGCAGGCGGAGGACAGGTAGTCTTTACTCTCCTCCTCCAGACCCTATTGGGGGGTAGAGGAACAAAATCGTTGGTCAGTCGCAGGGGCCAGACAGCTCAATAGCAGCCAACAGGGTCAGCGCCAGTCAATAGAGCAAAGCAGTGGCGGCAGGCAACAGAGCATTAAGATCAATAACGTTCTTACAGAATACACCCGTTCCTGTTCACCAGCATGTATCGCAGGTCAAATCATTATCACCACGGCAGCAGTAATTCATATCAGTCCAATCAAGACTCCCGAAGGTGGGCGAAATGTACATCGGGCCCGCCTCCGCTCACCCTGTCAGCTCTTCATTGGCTCCCGCTGAGAAGGAGAAGCTCCTGATGGCCTCGCCCATCTCCTTGAAACAGAAGCTAAAGTTGTTGATGGCCCACATGCAGGAAAACTTCCCCACTTTGATCTGGTTGAAGAGACATCAGGGACCAAACACAATATCTTTATATATATAATTATATATCTATCCTATACAGCTAAGTGGTGTTTGGTCAGCCTGGACTTCAAAACCGCACATCAAAACTGCCTTTCATCTCAATAAACAGTGACAACAAACAGCGGGGGAGAAGAAAGGATATTAAAAAGCAGCAACAAAAAACGATTTCGGAAGGACAGAGAGGGGAGATGAAAAAAGGCAACATCAATGAAATGCAGCACATCTTCCATCTCCCTCCTTTAAAACAGGAGTGTTTTATCGAGACTGGCACAACATGTGGGACTACACAGCCTAAAGCAAACATGCTTAGACATGTAAACATAAATGTAGCGCGCACACACACACACACACACAGAATGTATGCCCCACAATCACAGGTGGGTACTTCCCTACATTAAAGCACCTTTGAACCTAAACCACCAGCTCTCCCTCTTCTTACCTGAGGGTAACACCTGCTCTCAGCCACAGGGGCGCTGGACATTTCCACCGGGGGGGGAGGGCTCGGGACATCGCCAACGTTAAGGTCGGGGTCTGAGCACCAGCCAGGAAGAGTTGGGGATTGGAGTTATCACACACAACCCCCCCCCCCCCCCTTTCCCAACAAAAAAGGACAGCTCCTCCACAGAGCGTCAGTTCGAGTCCAGGGGAAGAGCCCACCCAGGAAAGGACAGCAGCCACACTCCTTAACCTGCCACGAGTGGGAGAACATAAACAGACAATTTCTGAACGCCAGCACAAGTATCATTTCAAAAAGAGAGAGTGAGTGGAAATGAGGTGTGTGTGTGTGTGTGTGTGTGTGTGTGTGTGTGTGTGTGTGTGTGTGTGTGTGTGTGTGTGTGTGTGTGTGTGTGTGTGTGTGTGTGTATAGGCAATTTGAGCAGTTAGTCTAAATGAGCGGTATGGCTCATCAAGTAGGACCTAAAAGCTCTGAATTCATTTGATTTCAAAGGGACTCGCAATTCAAAGCACAGTAGCTAGCCGCACTCGGCTTCAGTAAAGGAAAAAAAGCTGCCTATCAGCCCGCCCTTTGGTTTTTGTTTCGCTCTGCGTGGGGCGGACCGAGGCATAAGACAGACCATCCGTTGTGGCCATGCACAGTGGCTCCATGAAGGACGCAGCTCAAGACCTTCATTTCAGCCTGCCAGTGTTTTCTTGCAAGCGCTCACAGTCAGTCACGCAAACACACACACACATATTTATATACAAAAACCACACACACACACACACACACACACACACACAAACACATACACACACACACACAAACAAATTATACATATCTTTAAAAGAACATATTGAGCTTCAATCTCTCATTCAGAAAATACTTTTTATTTTGTCATGGTAAAAAAAAAAAGATTTTCTGAAGTCAGAACAGTTTTGGGTTGTTATTTTTTCCCCACCAAGATCTAAATGATCCTCTTTGGCTTCCCCCTCATTTATTCACTGCCCTCTATCCCTCCTTTCTCTCTTTCTCCCAGCTCATCTCCTATCTTCGGCACCAGCAGGTCCCCGGGTCCCTTCCTTTCCCCAGTCAACCTGCACGTCCCCCTGTCTCCCTGCCAGAAGAGTCATCCACTCCGCGGCTTAATTAGTGGCTGATTGAAAGGGAGGTTCAAGACCTGAGAGAACTTGGCAGAAACTGTGTGGGAGTGAGGAAAGAGGATAGAGAGCGTGCAGAAACGAAAGGGGACACAAACAGAACATGGAACCTAGAGCTAGAGAGAGAGAGAGAGAGAGAGCAAGAGAAAGGTCCAGACTGCCGGCCGGTGCCTGCACGAAATGAAAGGCAGAAGGTGACGCCTGCCCCAGCCCCAGACATAGCGTAATGTTGGGGAGTAATTTCACATTGCCTGATCAGCTCGTTGCCCCCTTTCCGTTTTTTTTGTGTTATTTGTATCTGATGAAAAACACTGGTGGCATTTTCACTCAGTAAAACAATAAAATATTAATCACGAAAGTTGGAGAACAAGGCGGCACTGATTTGCAATTTAAATTACCTGAGACTTCCTGGCAATTAATTATAATCTGTGTGAGTGAGTGGGGGAGTGTATGCACGTGTGTGCGTGCCTGTGTGTGTGTGTGTGTGTGTGTGTGTGTGTGTGTGTGTGTGTGTGTGTGTGTGTGTGTTTGTGTGTGTGTGTGTGTGTGTGTGCGTGTGTTGGTTAAATGTGAGTGCAATGTTTGACTGTATATCTTGAGCACTGCTTAAATTATGTTCTACCACTATTTTGTCTGGGGTTTGCTAGCTTCAAGTGGGAACACTGACAGAACATGACAATACTGGCAGCATCGCTAACAACCTCACAGCTTCCTAAATAGACCCTGATGACACTTTTTGAGGACTGCTTTTCTCTCCTTTTTTGTGACAAAACATCCAGAACTCGGTGGCAGGAGAGACGCGGCTGTAGCAACAGAGAGAGAGGAGAGGCGATGTGTGCTAATCAGAGGACTCCCTTGGCAGAGACGTCTCTAGACGGTCCGTCCGTGTCGGGATTCAGCCAGGGCCAGTGTCGATCAAGTCGATGACTGATAGGGGGTGACACTAATACAGTGGCAGGGAGAAAATAAACATTGTCCCACCACAAAGTGTGGTGAGCCAAGAGCAAAGATGGTTGGGCTCCTTGATACAGGGATGAGACCGAAAACACCGAGGCAGTCGGCTTCAGACGAGGAACCAGGCCAAACTACAGTCAGTGTGTAGAGAGAGAGAGAGAGAGAGAGAGAGAGAGAGAGAGAGAGAGAGAGAGAGAGAGAGACATCTCACTGGCTACATTAACACCCCCGTGGTTTCTTACCAACTGGGATGACGGGTAGGGAACAGACACTCAAGACAAGGAAAAAAATAAAGAAAACACAATAAAAGACAATAAAGTCTTCCGGGAGAGGGGGGGGGGGGGGGAGGGGGGAGACGTAAGAGCTCAGCAAAAAGCCATAAAGAGAGTACAGAGAGAGGGAGAGAGGAGGATTGCCCACCACCAGCACCACTGCCACTCCGTTTCCCCGTCCCATCCTGTCTCTCAGACTGCAGCTGTGCGGAGCCGCAGGAGGAGACGGAGGCCTGGAGCACATTTATATTCATTACATAGACAGTTCTCTCCTCTCCTCTCCTCTGCTCAGTGTGCCGGTCCGGTCTGCCTTTCACTCCTCTCCTCTCTGTCATACACCACAACAGGCTCGGGAGGACACCCCTGGGCGACATGACAGAGCGACTGGCAGACCGACAGATGGGTCCAGCCCCCTCAGAACACACGGGAGCTCCATGAGGTAATGGGAGGCTGAATTCCCCGGCCCCGTTCAGAGGAGAGAAATAACGGGAGGCTAGGGGCCGTTGTACAAACAGTGACGGTTTATTGGAAACATGGCTGCATCACAATACAGTGTGTGACGGCAACAACAACAAAAACGCTTCACACAAGGACCTTGGAACAAGGTAACGTACAGAGTGCAAACATGTACAGTAAATAAAGCAGGCACACAAGAGAGAGTACATATGTGTGTAATGCTAAAATATATGTAACAACCATATGGCAGGGATTACTGTAACAAGCTTGCTGTGAGCTACAAGGGGCTGGGTGACACTGGAGAGACAGAAGGCATTCTGGAATACATTATGGCATTGCCTAGATGCTCACAGAAAAAGGAAATTAAATTCAATATGAAAAAACAACTTTGCAGACACACTTATACGTCCCTCCATTTAAATTCCCTTTCACTTGCGACATGAAAGAGAAACATAAAATACACGGCACCTCCCACCAGCCTCTCCCTCAGGGCTCGCCTTCCTGCTGGGAGGAGGAGAAGTGGCTCGGAGCTGAGACACTGCCACCAGCTGGACAGGGGGAGCGGTGCGTCGTGACGGGGGGAGGATTGTGCTTTTCGGGGGGAAAGACTGGGGCCGTGTTGTTGGGATGCTCAGAGAAAGGGTCCTTGGGTAAATTGAAACGGCTACAAAGCCCTAAATAATACAAGAGCATTTAGCCCGGCAGCAAAACTGTAGCAATGGAAAGAACCTTCCCCGCGTGCCTTTGTGCCCACGTAGGATTCATTATGCACACAATGAACCACCCACGCGTTCTCGATACCACAGTTTACCCCTCCACTTCTCCTCCCTTCCCCTCAAGCTGTGGTGAGAGATCTGATAGGGGGTTAATGACGTCTGTTAATTAGGAGGTCAGGTTGCATTAGAGGCAGGCGAGCGCGGCGAGGAAGCGAGTGCAGGCACACACAGAGTTATCTGGGGGAATGGCTAGATTGATAGTGTGAAGTTGCTGACCCTCATTTCCAGAGGCTCACACACACAGCCTGCTGTAGGTTCAGCCCTGGCAATTAAAAATGTAGTCAGTGAGACTGTGAGAGACGTAAACCGCCTTTATTGCAACGTGACGATAAAATCAAGGCGGGGGCTCATCCGTGAAAAAGGAAAAGGCTTTACACCACAGTGAAGTCACAATAGAGGGACATTTGCATTTTGAGATTGGGAAATAGTCCGCTTCTCCTGAAATGCCACTGGGGACGGACTGGAAAGTACACAAGGAATAACTCACACAAGGAAGCAATCGAAGACGGCCCCACCCACCTCTATGAGATATTCATCCTATCGCCTGCGGGCAGCCATGTTGACAGACAGAGGAGGCAGGTTCTGGAACACCCATGACTAGAAAAGCAGCCGAGAATAAACGTGACGCTCGGTGACTGACATGCCCGACAGGCAGAGAGGGGGGACAGGAGACAGGTATGAGGGCAGTGCTTGGACGAGTGCATTTACGGATCCATGTCTCCTTTTAACAGGGAGAGGGGGGAGCGGCGGGCGCACACGCATGACGGGCCGGAGAGCGGCAGGCTGGGAGGACACTGGAGTGTGTCGGCTCCAAGGTTGCAGAGCAGGTTGGGGGTGGGGGTTGGGGGGTGCTGGGTTAAGAGTCATGGGCAGAACCGTAGACCCGTCGTCAACTGTGGAGAAAGCCCCCACTGAGAGGACATCACTATTCCCTCTCCACGTCACTGACTCCCTCTCCATCTGCCCGTCTCTCTCTCTCTCTCTCTCTCTCTCTCTCTCTCTCTCTCTCTCTCTCTCTCTCTCTCTCTCTCTCTCTCTCTCTCTCTCTCTCTCTCTCTCTCTCTCTCTCTCTCTCTCTCTCTCTCTCTCTTCCCCTCCCTCCCTCTCTCTCTCTCTCTCCAGCCCACACAGGTTTACCATTAAAACAGTCTCAAACACTCTCCTCCACGTCCTCTGGTGTGTTTACCACTATTAACCTGTCTGCACAGCGTGACCTTTGCTTTCTCACCTTGCTCTGTCTTCTTCCATCTCTCCTGCCCCCTCTAAATCTGGGCCTCCCCCGCCCTCCTCCCTCCCGGGGCAGATTGCCCTGCTGCTGTGTGACTCAGTCTCCTTCTCATTAAGTCCTAGGTCTGAAGCCTGGCTGTCTGCGCCTGCTCTGCCCGCTTGCCCTGTCCACACCACGGCTCCAGTGCGATCAATTAACGGGGATACACAGGAAAACAGTTTGGCGGTAAAAAAAAACGGTTACACACTCAAAATGTACACCCACCGTTCCACTTTGAGGCCCGAGTGACGTAGACATATTTAAACCTACTCCACGGGCCCTGGCACAAAGAGCTTATTAAAGGAGACATTCAGTGCCGGCTCAGCCACCCCCCACTGGGACTCACTTATTTGAATAAATTTACAAAACTTTTGGTTTGAACAGACATTGGATTTCATTTAGCCTTGCAAATACGGCTTCCAGGAGTCCGCTGCACCATTCTTTTCAACAGCCAGCGACCCTGGCTTAGAAAGTCAGCTTGCGGTAGAACTTTCTCTGTATCAAAGAAGGAAGGAAAACCAAAGTGCGGTCCAAGGGTGACGGAGAAAAAGAGTAGCTGGGATTCCAAATGACAGTTTCTTGAGAGAGATAAATGGCAGGAAACTGGAGTCCCTTCCACTCAAGACTCTGACCCCTTGAGAAGACGGTGGCCGTAGATGCAGATTGTCTGACAATCAACATAGTCCTGTATCTCCAAACAGAGTGGAGACAGAGATCTGCCGCGCTCCAGCTAGCTGCCACTAGGGACTCTGATTTGACGTGCAAAGTGTTCACCCACTGCCTTTGGAAGAAAAGCTGCTTTAACCTTCGCCTCCATCTCTCTCACTGTCTGCGTTGCTTTCTTTTTATTTATGCCGTGCCCTGCAGAGATCCTCTAGGCAGAGTTCTAACCCTATGAAGCGAAAAAAGCCAGAGAAACATGGAGGAAGTGGGGTGATGTGATACCGTACCCAGGGCAATTATGCAACTCGCAATTAAAATGCAAATGGAGGGAGAGGAAGTCTCTCCTCACCTTGTTTCCTTTTTTCCCCCTCTCTCTCCTTTCTTTTCTTTTCTCACTCCACTGCTCTCCAAGGGTCAACATCCAAAACAGAGATCAATGGAAATTGAAATGAGTCAAACCAACTCGACTTGACACTGAATGAAGACATAGCCAAACAAAAGTCGCCGTGCGGAGTCGCTTAGCGTCGGCTTAATGGCCCAAATGAATGAATGTCTGGGAACATGCGGCGGCGACGAACTCTGTAGATTGGACACGGCCATGTGGTGATTAAGGACACACTCCCCTATTTACCCTAATGACGTGTGTATTAGAGGTTCGCGTCGAGTCAAACATATAATCTAAACCCCCCGGCAATTAGTTTGGCAACAGGAGAGCCCCGGCCTGCCTGACACGACAATGGCTGCCTCTGTGCCTCTCTCTCTTTTGTCTGCGGGGGCCTATAACCCCTCGGTGCTTCAATCTAAAACCCAACAAACAACAAAGGCAAGGCCCCGTGCAAAAATAAATCATTTGGGGGCTTTTAATTCAAACGTGAAGACAGGCGCAGAAAATAACAAGATAAAACATGTATAAATAAATGGGGCCGTGTGTTTCTGAAAAGATGTCCTTCAGCAAAGACTTTTCCAGGTAACACAGTTTTACCTCAATTATCCATATCCACTGGATTTCAAACGCGTTTAGCTGCGGACCAGAGAGCCTGGTAATTAGCAGGAGACCGCGTTCAGAAAGGGACGGGAAAACAAAGGTACGTCTCCGGCTCTCGGGCTCCATCCTCCACTGTCTAATCTCGTCTGATCCCTCGCTGCTCACACGTTCGGCTCGGCCTCAGGAGTGCCCTCAATCAATATGGCAACACGTCTGCGTTCAGCTCCCTGCTAAATAGAGTTTGGTGCACTCTTGATAAGTTTGCGTGGCAAAGGCGGGCTGTTCCCTGACAGTCTGCCACCCGATCGGGATGAACTCGGTCCGACTAGCGACTGGTGACCTTTTAAAGCCTGGGGACACTGGGTATGTTGGCCGTTATTGAGATGCATGAAGGATTCCCCTGACCTGTTCAGTGTGGAGAGCCGGGGAGGATCATCCATAAACATGTCCGTATCCGTATCTAATCTCCTCCCATAATAAGGCTAAATCCCGTTCGGTAAACCACGACTGTGTGCACAGGACCACGTTGAGCACACACACGCACGCTGAAGCCGTTTCATTGGCGTCACAGCGGGCCTTTAGTCCAGTGGTCCGGGCGCTGCTCTGTTTGCTTTGAGAGGCTACGCTCTACATAAGACCCATAATGAGGGAGTGACCACGGCGAGCCCCCCCCGCGCCCCCCGCCGCTGTCTCTCCCTCCGCACGTTTGGTTTGCATTTCCATGGGTCTGGAAAAACCAGGGTCAGCTTCCTCTGGCACGGCAACCTACCCTCTGGTAATGATCCACTATGCATGGCCCTGGAAACCAAGCTCCTAACACTCTCCCTTCATCTATTGCTCCAGATTCTGTGTCCCCTCCCCCCTCTCTTTTCTACTATCAATTATAACTATGAACTGTGCCCGCAGCAGTACAAGTTGCTGAAGTTGTGAAATGCCTCCTCCACCGGAAGAAGAGTAAGCAAAGAGAGGCAGAGGGAGAAAGAGAGGGGCAGAGAGAAAGGCAGTCCTCTAGCTGGACCCTCTGGTCTACGGCTAAGAGAAAAGAATAGAGTAAAAACGCTGAAAGAGAATACCACTGTGCAAAAAGGCCATAATGTTTAGCTGAGACAAACGTTCTTTGCAACAAACAGGGAAACTCTTCATTTCTAAATATAGCTCTTAACATGGATAGACAAAGCTTACGGCTCCGTTCTGTAGGACAGACACCAAGGAGCAGACCCCCTCCCCCGAGAGGGTCTTTGTAGAGAGGTAAGACACTGTCCTGGATGACAAGTGGGCCTGTGGTGAGAGCTGCTGTTGCTTCTCTCGCCCTCAATTCAGAAACACACACACACACACACACACACACACACACACACACACACACGTGTATGTATACTTTCAGTTAATGCACACAGGTTATGGTAGACACACACACACACACACACACACACACACACACACTCACAGCCTTCAGAGGAGCCAATTAAGATCAACCGCTCCCTTAACTTGTCATGCTGTCATGGCAGCACACAGAGACATGGGGGATCAAGGGCAATGGGCTGCCGTGGGGACGGGGCTGATAGGGTGCACCCCTGGTCCCCCCGCCGCCCGTCACTCCCAACCGCCCCCCCCCCCCCCCCCCCCCCCCCCCACTACCCCCACCTCTCCCGTGGCAAAGATTCTCTCAGACTCTTACACCATGCTTCCCCCCTTGGCTAGAGGCTGACAGATGAGAACACACAGGTCTTGCTACCTCCAACAACAGCACGGGTCTGCCACTGAGAATCGACTGGAAGGATAGGCCCATGAGCACACTATGCCCATGGGCATATATTAACTGTCGTCCATTGAAGTCACACACTAGAGAGAGATTCGGAACTTAATAACAGGGAAAGAGAGGGGCGGGGCGGTAGAGAAAGCAGGAGAAAAAAGAGAGGATGAGAACTTGGGCCGGGTGGAGAAAGGACAACACTGCCTGCCTGCTCGGCGCTGCTCTTTTCAGCGAGGGCCAGAGAGAAGGAGGGAGGGGGTGGAGGGGGAGAGGGGGGGGGGGGGCAGCACTAATAAGTTCAGCTCCATCTGTCTGCAGCACTCTGGACGACAGGGGCTACTCCTCGGTGTGCCCTGGACGTCACTCTGCCTCCCAATTACCAGATTATACACCGGGCACGCCGAGCCGGCACACCAACACACCTCATCCACACTTCAAGTTCCCCCTCATTTGCATTACAGTAAAAAACGGCTTCAAATGTTCATCCTTCCCATTAAGAAAGATATGTACGCGCTCCACGAGTCCAGGCGCTAGTCTCTCTCGTTTGGAATAATATTCGTTAAACTGGGAGTAGGGGCCCCGGTAATGAGGGCTGGGAATGAGCCGGCCGATTCGTGGCGGGGTGGCGCGCCGGTTGCGTCATCAAGACGCGGGGAAATGCCGACGTAGGCAAACGGTGGGAGCAAACAAAAAGGCGATCGTAATGAAGTGCTGGGGGCGTCTGCACACACCCCTGCCTCCCACTCGCGGTGGCCGAGTGTGTCAGTGACTCACGTCTAAATGCCACTATCTACTTCTCCACAACGCCGGCGATAAGGAGCGATAAGGAAGGTGGAGGCTTACTGGCAGACATACTGGGCAGGCGTGTTCCAGGCGGCCCTCCGGCTGAGGCATCTTGTTGTCACCCAAACGGCCTGATCTGGGATCAGTTCATTACCCGGCCGCAGTGCCTCGCCGACAGGCAGTCAACAGGCTTCAAATCCACACGCGAGGAGTTCCATTAAGATAAGGCGGCAACAATAACCGCGGCGCTTGTCTAAGTGGTGGTGGCAGCCCCACACTTCACCTTTCCAGTCCAATCCTGCTCTAATTCATGTTAAGGTTAAGCACATCTGCACTGCCTCTCAACATTGTTCTTTGGGCGCATCTCTTTTTGTGAGTCATCAGGTGACGCCTGATGCAGCGCGCCCGTCTGAGGGCTGAAAATGCCAGGTAGATAAAGTTGTGGGCAGCAGACACACACACACACACACACACACACACTCACATCGCAAGGTGACATTTTAAAAGTCTCCCCTGCATCTCGGAGTGGTGGTTAGTCGAGCTTTGCCTCTCACCGCGGCACTGAGTTCACCTCAGCCATTGTCGGTTGCCTAGTTTCTTATTGCACTTTAACTTTTATTTCTAAATGGCTCTGGCAAATCAATCACGTTTGGATGGAAACCTCTTGGAGATTAACACTTGGTAATGGGGCAATTAGAGTCTGGCAGGTTCCAGTCTTTTGCAGACCAATGTAAAGACCCACAGAGGCTGGCTCTGTTTCGGCATGGCGACAACAGCAAGGCCAGTGGGAGAGGCGTTGAGGGACAATGACAGGGCACAGGGACAAAGAGACGGAGACGTTAAGAACCGAAATTCTTGGTCGTAGGCGGAGGAAATGCATAAGGCCCGTCATCACTTTCAACCTTGTAGTCAACGGATACATCTAGGTATATATGCCAATAATAGGACGCAAATTACAAAAGATGTGGCCAGTGGTCTGGAAGCAGCACAAAGAAATGCAGGAAAGATGAGGCGGAGGGAGGAAAGGTTGCAGAGGAGAGGATCCCACCTAATTCGGAGTGAGTGGCCTTCCGCGTGGAGCAATATAAATAAAACACAATCGTTAAGCAACTCCGCTACACTTAACAAGCTGCTCAGAGAGAGACGGGGGGAGCCATTGGCGGAGGAGTCGCAAGGTTGCCGCGGCAACTGGAATTAGAACCGGGGATAACAAGAGAGCCGAGATTATGAGAGACAGCCCAGGTGAAAGAATGGGAGAGAAAGAATGAACCGGGGAGAAAGAAAGAACAAGAAAGAGACAGAGAGAGACATAAAGAGAGAGAGAGAGAGAGAGAGAGAGAGAGAGAGAGAGAGAGAGAGAGAGAGAGAGAGAGAGAGAGAGAGAGAGAGAGAGAGAGAGAGAGAGAGAGAGAGAGAGAGAGAGAGAGAGAGAGAGAGAGAGAATGACGGAAAGAGACGGAGATGGAAAGTAGGTAATGCTGCACACCTTTCCGGGTGTGCTTGTGGGTTGCCAGTCGGGAGCCTAATAGTGTCAAGCCTGTGTGCCAGGAGCTAAAATGTCTCCAAAGAATTACTGTAGGTCCCCGGGGAAAGTACAATTAAGGTGTGGAGTGCTGGAAGGTCTGTCGCATATGGCTTGCCAGCTGTCCCCTCTATCTGCTCCTATACGGGTCAGGAACAACTAGGCCTGGAACGGTAACAAAGATCCTAATGACCAGGCATTAAGTCACGGCTGGGTGGGTTACAGACGTACACAGATTTACCGATGCTCTGCACAGTGGAGAAGCAGATGTACAGATGTGCTGTTGAAAGCCACGTTCAGGATTTGCGATCTTTCACGTTCATCTTTACGTAGTAGTAAAAAAGTGATGTTTCAGTATTCTCTGCTTTGGGATGCCTTAGTCGGGCAGGGCAGGGCAAGGAAGGGAAGGACAGGGCGGGGCTGCTGCTCCCTGGAGTGACAATGGCGCTGTGATGAGGAATGGATGCAGCCCGGAGTAACACAGGGATCTGACCGGGTCAGGCAGGGGGGCTACTGGCAGGTCAGGCGAGCAGCGGCTGCACGTTCACCGAGCCTCTGTACGATTAGATCAGATTACATTCAACTTTGTTGCCATTGCACAGAGTCAACAAACAAAATGCAAAAACAACAAAATGCAGTTTGGCATCCAACCAGATAGTGTGAAAGCGGTAAAGTGCAGAGTGTATATACGCTTATTGATAAGAGTAAATAGTGGGATATGAAGAATAAATATTAGGATATGAACACTATAAATAGTAAGGTATATAGTATAGAGTAGGTATATAATACGGTGCGGCATTTATACTGTATGTGTATGCACTAAAGATCAGATATATACAGTATAGACAGTAGTATAAATAAATATATAGTATAGGTAAGTGAGTGAGGTAGTGGGTGGGGTGGGGGTATCCAGGGGGTGGAGGGTCACCGGAGTGCAGGTAGAGGGTGGGTAGTAGTGGCACGGCGGTATCCAAGGGGATGGAGGGTGGTGTTGCCGGGGTGTAGAGACTGAGTTCAGCAAAGTGACAGTCACTGGGAAGAAGCTGCTCCTGTGCCTGCTGGTCCTGGAACGGAGATTCCTGAACTGCCTCCCGGAGGGTAGGAGGGCAAACAGACTGTAGCCATGGTGCGAGGTGTCCCTGACCGTGCTGCACACTCACTGCAGACCCCCCTTGTGCTGGACAGCCTCAATGGCGGGGAGTGGGGTACCTGTGAGGCACTGGCCAGTTTTTGCCACTCTCTGCAGTGCCTTCAGGCCGGAGATAGAGCAATTGCCATACCATACTGTAATACAGTTGGTCAGGATACTCTCGATGGTGCAGCGGTAGAAGTTCACCAGAATCTGAGGAAACAAATGGACTTTCTTCAGTCTCCTCAGGAAGAAGAGACGCTGGTGAGCCTTCTTGATGACATTGGAAATGTTGAGGGTTCAAGAGAGGTCCTTGGAGATGTGGACACCGAGAGTCAATGTCCGTGTAGGAGTCCAGGGTCCCCTCTGGCCACACTTTAACTGTCCTCGCTGAAGATCTCACACGTTTGATGAGTGGTGTGTTTTTGGGAAGGTGGAACAATGAGAGGTGATCCGACTGACCCAGGTGGGGAAGGAAGGGGGGGGGGGGGGGGGGGGGGGGGGGGGGGGGGCTTTCTAGGCCTCGGCCATGTTGGTGTAAACATGGTCCAGGGTCTCGTCTCCTCTAGCGGGGCAGGAGACATTTGTGGAGGACAGACTTCAGGTTGGAGTGGTTGAAGTCACTCGCAACAATAAAGGATCTGGAGTGGCGTCAATTACCTGGAGCAGCAGAGCGTGAGAGGGGACCATCCCACTGACAGGGAGGAGACAAAGGATGGAACCCCACTCACAGCTCCTGTGATACCCATCCCCCCCCCCCCCCCCCCTCCCCCCTCACTCCACCTAGATTGATCTTGCAGACAAGCCCCAGGACTAATTACTCTGCGTTCATAAGACAACACTTGTCACCGTGACCACAGCCAGGCGGTTCACGACGCGGGGTCAGCACAGCCAGTCAGTCACAGGCCCGGCGCTACATGCTTGCATGCACACAGACTACAACTACAAACATGTAATGCAAACACCAATTAGTCAGCTATCCACAAAGTACAGGACTAATAGACCGCATTCTCCCGCTGTCATGTACACGCTCTCATTTCCAACAGAGAAATGCTAATTTACTATTTAGTAAGATAAGATTTGCCTTTGATGCAAGATCGGTGGTTGTCTCGTTCCACCACTCTTGCACTGGGAGTCTCCTGCACTAGTGTACTAGCGAGCAGATTACCTCACTAACTTTTAATTTACTGCGAGGGCGTATCAATTATTTTCGTTTGCGGCACATTCGTCTGTCCTCTCTCATCACACATGTCACTTGGCTGTCACATGAGCATATTCTTCACCCACCTATTTCTCATTCCAACTACCAGATATAGATTTAGATTTAGATTTAGCCTTATTAGAGCTGTGTGTCACACGAGACAGGAACATATTACCGCATTTAACCTGGCTACCATTATCACCTTCTGGTATCAATTACTTCAACCTATGAAACTCTTTCTTTGACCCTTTATTAATTTTCTCTTTCACTAACTTTTTTTTGGTTTTGCTTTCATTCAATCCAAGCTGGGATCTTTCATTATTTCTATAATCTCCATTTCCTTTTTACCCTTCTCCTTCCACTGCCTAGCCCCCCGTCGGAATAATTTATCCCTCCATTACTACCCTCCAACCCAACCACCAGTAGTACACCACTCAATCCTCTCTGTCTTGGAACATTGGTACAGCCCAGTGTTTCCCCCTAGATCCTCACCCCATTTGGTACTCACCCAGATCAAAGTCCCTCAAACATCTGCGCTGCTGGCTGCTACCATCGCCGGGCCAGCTGGACCCTCTGTCCGTCTGTCAGTGCGGGAGTCTGGCTCTCTGTCTGTTTGTCTGTCAGCATGAGAGCCAGTCTGCTGTCGGTCTGGAGCTGCTGAAGAAAGAATGCAAACATAAGATCGCAGTTTGGGAGGGATTGAGATATATATTGAGATATATATATATATATATATATATATATATATATATATATATATATATATATATATATATATATATATATATATATATATATATATATATATATATATATGAGTGTGGGTTTAAACGATACCTATTAGGTACCAGGTGAACTATTCTAATTTCCATATTTTCAGGGAGGATTTTTAAAAGGGTTCGGGTAGAATATTGCTTTCAGCATTTGAACGAAAGATTGATTACCTGGGATCATGAACAAAGCCTGGGACATGATAAAAAAGAAGACGCCAACCGACTGAGACGGCTTTCCAGCATGACATCCCGTGCCTGCTGAATAAAGAGCGGGCTGCCCTCTATCGCGTTCTCTCATCTTTCCGTGTCTACTGCACCTCGGAGAGACACAAAAACCGAGCTGAGTGAAGGAATTAATGTATCCACCTTAAGACCCAAAGGTTTACACATACATACCAAGGAAATGTCAATCAGATGCAAAATACAGAAAAGAAACTGCCTGGAAGGAATGTCAAGGAGCAAGCTGTACTTTCAAACGTGTCTGTCTGTGTGTGTTTGTCTGTGTGTGTGTGTGTGTGTGTGTGTGTGTGTGTGTGTGTGTGTGTGTGTGTGTGTGTGTGTGTGTGTGTGTGTGTGTGTGTGTGTGTGTCTGTGGGCGCCGAGAGCGGCTTGATCAATGGCTCACCTGAAATTAATCTGTGACTGTGCGTATCGATTGAACATGCAGATGTGCTTTCCTTTCAGAAGTTGACAACAGCAGAGATGTGAGTCCAATCAATAGGCTGCGCTTACCATCCTTGTTTATTGCCTCCTGGTTGGATGTGCTTTAACAGGCAATATGAGGATTGAAGGAGACGGCTGACCCCTGGCTGAGAATGACAATGGCTTGTAGTAGAGCACAGAGTGTGACGGAACAGTTAGCTCTATACCTCCAGAGATGGCAGGTTTCTGATACTTCTGGTGAGGCTGACTGGCTAAGACCAAAAGGCTTAGTCGTGTTGGCATACCCTCTCCCATCAGTGACTGTGCGGAGTCATAAGGCCCCCATTCCTCTCCTTCCCCTTCTTCCATCCCATTCTCTGGGCAAGCCTTCTCCCCTCTGCCTCCCTGAGGGATGGCCTCTGGTCAGAGGAGGAGGGGTAATGGATTCTGACCAGAGGAAATGAGGGCTGAAGCGGGTTGAGCCTGTTATTAGGGCTGGATAAATGCTGGTGCCCGGCCGGCTCAGGGGTGTGCCCTGCCCTGTCCAGTCTCACAACCTGGGAGCTCCATTTATCTAGACAGCCCGATAACCTGACGGCCCGACAGACAGACAGACGGACAGACAGACGGACGGACGGACGGACGGACGGACGGATAGATGGACAGACGGACAGACACACAGACACACGGACACACAGTGAGGCAAGCCGCCCCAGGGACATGGAGCTCCCCCATAAAGCTCCTGAATCCTCTCTGCTGTACCTGAGGCTGATGAGGCAGCAGGAGAGGAGAGGAAAGGAGAGGAGAGGAGAGGAGATAATTTAAGTGCAAAAAAAAAGCAGACTGATGGAAAATAAAATAAAAAAGCTAAGAAAGAGAGAAAAGGACAAGAGAGGAGAGAGGCAGGATGAAAGATGGGCCGATGTACTACAGGATGATGAAAGAGGAAGAGAGACGGGGAGCAGGAGCCCAAACAATAGGCAGGAAAGAGAGTGGATTACAAAAAAGAAATCGCAAGAAAGGATTCCAGACAAATTAAATATAGGGTGGAAAGGGACAGGCAGAGACAGGGAGAGACATAAAAAGACGTCAGAGTTGTTTCGGGGGAAGAGGAGGGAATCACGGAGATAGAGGAAGAAAGGTCTGCTCCTCACAGTCCCACTGCACGCCAATCGTCCAAAGAATTAAAAAACTGGTAACATTTAGAAAGAAGCAGCTCCGAAGGAGGTTAAAACAGGCGCTTCTGCAATTCAAGGAGAGACGCTAAGAGAGAATAACTGTCCCAATTAAGCACCCGACTGTCATCTGGCCCAGTCAAGCACTGTGCTGCCCATGCTCAGGCATTGATTGACAGGTAAGCAGAAAGGTCAATAATACAGATTGAGGCTAGGCTACACCCAGCCACACGCACATGCACACGCGTACACACACACACACACACACACACACTCACACACACACACGCACACACATACTCTCTTAAGCAGCCAGGCTTAAGAGATGAGGAGTACACAACATAGAACATCCGTGATAAGGATGTTTACAGCTATGAAAATGAGACCACCGCTACTCAAACATAAGGCAAATGAAGCTGTGGTACTTCATTGTGAACACCCTTAATCTCTGTGAACACAAGCATCCTGGCAGGAACACAAGTGAAAATGTGTTTACTCGGCTAGCATGTTGCCATGTCAGACCGACATGCTGTGCAAACCAAGCTGTAATGCAGATATTTGGACTCCTCCATGGCCTCTGCCTGTGTTACAGAAAACGCTTGGCGTGTCACTCCAAACTCAATCTTCAGCCATGTCTGTACACAAGCACACAATCGCTTCAAAATCCTTTCATGAAGTCGTGTGCTATACATTCTGTACCACGTTTCTCCATCCCTCCTTCAATTTCACTTGCCTCTTTCAACCATCACACACCCTACCTTCATTTCTCTTTTTCCGCCACTATCACCCTCAGTCCCTCTCCCTCAATTTCTCATTCTAAATCCATTTCTCTCCCTCTGTCTTTTTTTTTCTCTCTCCGGCCGTCCACAATAACAGCCATTCCAGAAGGAGGTCCATCAATCTTCTTCAATGAGACCCGAGAGCGAAAGAGTGCCAAGGCCACGGCACGCTCCCCACTGGACAAAACACAGAAGGGGGGGGGGGGGGGGGGGGGGCAGCCTGGAGAAGGCTAGACAAACCGCTCACTATCCTGCCTATTCACCCGGACCTGAACCGGGAAAGAAATCCACAGCTAATTCCCTCATTCTAATCCAAACAGACAAGCCCTAGCCCTGACCACTCACCTGTCTGTCAAAGCGTACGCAAAACGTGAGTAATGGAGAGTGTGGGATGAAAGGGGTGGGTAGGGTGGGGATGGTAACAGCCATGTCTACACCTGGAGCCTGACTCCACGCCGGGATGATGGCAGAGGAGCTGTCGGACACAAAGGCGACGTACATGGTTGAGGGCATAATAGGAGTGTTCATCCCCTTGTCAAAATGCTATAGAATAACACATTCAAGAGTGTGACAAAATGTGGTTTTAGGTGGTAGTCTCATTCAAGTGGAAAAAAAACTGTGTAAGGAGAAATGAGGGGTGAGTAGACTGGGAAAGAAGAGTGTGTGTGTGTGTGTGTGTGTGTGTGTGTGTGTGTGTGTGTGTGTGTGTGTGTGTGTGTGTGTGTGTGTGTGTGTGTGTGTGTGTGTGTGTGTTAAGGAGTGCCTGTGACACTTTACAGAAATGACTGGCATCTAGAGAAGTCAGAGATGTGACCCTTTGGCCAAGTTTTTATTTTCATTAAGGGTCAAATTGCAAAGATTCACACACTGGCTCTCATACACTTGACACCAGGTGAGCAGTTTCTCCAAAAGGGATTCATGGCTTCTAAATAAAACTGTGAAAAGGCATTGGACCAGATAAGATGAGAACATTTGAAAATAAAGTTGCACACTCTTGAAATCTGTAATTTTGAATGTTAGCATGACGACAAACCCTAAAGGTCAGCACATCAACATTTAAAACCAAACAAGGTTAGTAACTTGCCCTAGCCTATCAATCTATGCCAAGTCAAGCTCTTCAGCCTAATTTCCCCTCGTCTCTTAGCTCCCTCCTTGTCCCGGCGCCAGTGAAGCAGGTTAAACTTAGCGCCGTCTGTGAAGCTGTCCCCGAGCGTCCTCCAGCCAGCCAGCCAGCCAGCCAGCCAGCCAGCCAGCCAGCCAGCCAGTCAGCCAGCCAGCCAGCCAGCCAGCCAGCCAGCCAGCCAGCCAGCCAGCCTCCGACTCTTGACTGGGGATGGGTGTGCGGCAGCTGCTGCCTGGGGGCCTCTGGGCCACCCAGTGGGAGGCAGAGGCAGGGAGAGGCGCTAAAGACTCTGACACTAACGTAATCACTGATAATTGATTCGGCTGGTGGGGAAGGTGCTACATAAAAGGATAAAAACGGCGTTGGCGGCGGCGGCGTTGGCGGCACGGGGCCTAATGGGAGCTGAGGGGCCGCCTCAGCCTGTCACCGGGAGGCTCATCACACGGGAGATGGGCCTCTTTTAAGACACCAGCACATCATCCGATGGCTGGCGAGGCGCTCACAGCCACTCAGGACCCTCAAAGGAGGTCTTTTGATCAGCCGTGGGGCGTGGGAGGAGACGGGACAGGGGCGAGCGGGGACGGGACCCCGCACGGTGGGAACGAGATGGAGAGAGAGAGAGAGAGAGAGAGAGAGACAGGCCAACGGAGGAGAAGAGAGAGTGTCCTTGCCTGTCACCGGAGCACGGCGAGGTGTCAGGCAGAGGTGACAGAACCAGCGGGGCGTGCTCACAGGGTCTTCTGCTTGGGTGGCTCACCCACGGGTCAATCACACCACAGCCACAGGACGGCCCTGGCCCTGGCCACTGCGCACAGAGGGAATTAGCCACGGAATGTGGAACACGCGTTTCCCCTGCGTGTCCGACTCGCACAGCAAGTGTGTATTGTTGGCAAACCATGCCGAGCCTTAAAACATGTTTGTATTGATCCACTCAGGGGTCTTTAACAAGACGTTCAATTTAGACCAGGGTGAGTTAAGAACACGCAGTGTGGCAGACAGACTGGATATGGAGGGAAAGATAATAATGTTCAAATAGCTTTCGATTAACCGGCCAGCCCATTTCCTTGACCATAGAAATAAGTAGACTAGGACAACACAAGATGAGCTACAGAGAAGACAACCTGACTTTCCCGGCAGGAACTGACTGGGTTAAATAATCGTTTCATTGGCACGAAAAAACTGCTTGGTGTTGGAAAAGAGAGCACGGTCTGCCCCCTCTCCTACTGGGCTCTTCAGCTCACGTTGACACGCTCACCGGCCCAAATAAAAGGGCCTCCGACTACAAACAACCACAGCCACCGGGCGTGCCCGTCGCCTTGTGTGGAGATGTGCTGTGAGATCAAAGATTTGACACGTTGTTTAAGCATCGCCAGGGGCGGCTTTACTGGTGGGCTGCAGGGGTCTGACAGCCACCGCCAAGCTGAGGAGCGAGAGCAGATGGGTACAGGAACGAGGGGAAGGAAAGGGAGGGAGTGATAAAGAGAGGGTAAGAGAGACAGCGAGGGTGGGGGGGGAGACGTAAAGCCACAGACAGTAAGGAGAGCAGAGAAAAGGAGACTGGGAGACGCAGAATGGTGGAAAGGAAGCGCGAGAGAGAGAGAGAGAGCATGCAAATGAGAGAGGTGCCAAGGAAAAGGGAAACTGGAGAGAAAGAGAAAAGGGATTGCTGGAGGAGAATGCGCGCAGAGGAACAAAGCTTCCATACTGAAAGAAGAGGGGACACACCACGAGACATGAAAAAGGCAGAAGTCACGGAGGCTCCGTCACATTTAACTGCCGAGATGGGCAGCCTTGTTTCCCTCCGCACGTCCTTTAAAACATCACAGGACTGATCTGTTCTGAGAAAGGAAAACCGCACCACAAAAGGAGAGCGATGAGGAGTGGTGAAAGAGAAGGATGCGTAGAGCCATCCCTGGAGAGACACAGCCCAGGGTGTCTCCCTGTCCCCAAGCAGGGCCAGAAAAACTACGGAGAGGGAGCGGGAAGGGGAGAGAGAGGGGAGAGGGAGGGGGAGGGAGGGGGAGAGTGAGAGCGTAAGGGAGAGGGAGGAGAGCGTAAGGGAGAGGGAGAGGGAGAAGGAGAGCGTGAGGGAGAGGGAGAGGGAGAGGGAGTGGGAGAGTGAGAGTGTAAGGGAGAGGGAGAGCGTAAGGGAGAGGGAGGGGGAGAGGGAGAGGGAGAAGGACAGTGTAAGGTAGAGGGAGAGGGAGGGGGAGAGGGAAGGGGAGAAGTAAAGGGAGAGGGAGAGGGAAAGCGTAAGCGAGAGGGAGAGGGAGGGGGAGAGGGAAGGGGAGAGCATAAGGGAGAGGGAGAGGGAGAAGGAGAGGGACTGAGAGCCAGGTGGTGGTGAGACTGATAGACAGACTGTGTAAGTCCGGGGGGACATTTCTGACATAGTTTCACATACACAAACATAAGACAAATCAACACTTATTATGTGTATGATCTAGAACTGAACGACTTGGAAACGAGCCCACTCAATTTTACAACAACAGTCTTAAATCAAAACAAACAAATACCTAATTCAGTGCCCAAACCTCTACATCTCAAGACAATGCTGGGATAAGAAGCGACTTACTTCTGAGAGAGTGACCATGATCTGAGGTCCCTCTAAACTATTCCCTGGGAGTAATCATCTGCAGCCAGTCCTTCCTCATGAATATTCAGCCCCCATCAGAAACACTTAAGTGGGGAAACGCAGCATATTGCATGCTTTTTCCGTTAGGCCATTTAGAAAGGAAATCGGCCGAGCTGGGAAAGAGATGAGAAAACAAATTCGACAGATGGGACAAAATGAGAAAAAGTGGAGGCAGGAAAAGTGTGCGAAAGACAGAGAAATTAGAACATTTGTCCTGGTGGTGGGGGGGGGGGTTCTTTAGTTCACCTGGGGGTGACGTGAAGCTTTTTTCCCTTGTTGGATGAATTGGCGACCCTCCAACCGGCTTGACAAATGTGACATGCCTTTATATTAAAAGCAGCCGGAATGCCACAGCACAGAGGAATGCTGGGTGGGAATTACAGAACGAGGCACCCTCCTAACAGTCCAGCAACAACAGGGCTTCAAACTGCTTCAATCTCTCTGCTAACTGTTATTGACAACTCCTGACGTTAACAGAGAGCCCGGCCCTGTGAAAGGCTGGCACATACACAGCCATTCATCCACACCCAGTGCCCTTTATCATTGCTATTCTCTCCCCCACCCACACACACAAGTTGTGCACAAAAGTGACCCACACACATAATATGCAAGGAAAAAGCATAGCCATGCTACATCTCACACAAACAGAACTAGATCCAGCCAGTCAAAACACAGTGCAGCCACTGAGCCACTCAGCATTACACAGACAGACACAACCGTAACAACACAGAAAAGGGATTACTTTCTCTTTATGCAGTAATGCCAGTAGAGCTCTTAAAAAAAAGAGGATCGGCCATGGGGGAAATCTTTCATTTCATAGCCGTGTCCTTAGAGACTGTGGAACAGCAGATTCCATCCCATTTCCTCGACTCGTCTCGAGAACTCGGACGACAGAGAAAGTGGTCTGTTCTGGGAGAGGATAAGGTAAAGTCAGACGGTAGCTAAAACTTTGTCCCGTCGCGTCCCCGTGCTTTTTAAGGGCCGCCAAGCGGCTCGGACAAAAACACCACACTATAATTGGACCAGAGCCTAAGAATCAATAGAGTTGCTAACATAAGGGGCCTCAGCCACAGCCGCTTCATATTCTACCCTCCATACCTGGTTTTCTAACAACGAAAAGAAAAAAAAAACTCAATTTCAGAATGGTATGAACTATCGATTTCACTATTGCAATCCTCTCTATCCCTCCCCCCCCCTCCCCTCAGCACCAGTCTATGTAGCAGCGGCACCTTGCCTCGTCTACTAGCTGGCTACTCACACCCTCATTTTATCTCAATCACGGCCAAAGCCTTCGGGTCCCCACCCGTTTCTTTTGTTCCATCTCAATCTTGCTAACGAAAAGCATTGAATCCTTCACGATATAGGATTATGGTTGTCGGTCAATTAATTGACACAACACCTGGGCTTGCGCACCGTCTCCTCCAGTTGTCTTGCTGGTGGATTGTTTACTCCCCACACGAGCAGCTGCCTCTGAAGCCCAAGAAGAGCCGTGTGTTTGTCTATCAAAGCATCAGGAAAGGCTGCTGGGGTTTTTTCAGAGTTAAATGCCAGAAAATATCAGCGAGATTGGATCTGACTTTTGGGGCCATGGCCCCTTTTGGTCATTCATATTCAGACAGCTTCCTGGGGTCAGGAGCAGTGAGGCTCCACAGCCTGGGAGAGAGCAAGGCCTCGCTCACTCCATAGCCTGGCACAGTAGGAAACCCCCCACTGGCCCCAGCATGAATTAAATACATAAATACCATACAATAAACGGCAGATGGCAGAGAGAGCAGGTCAGTTTTGCTCCGAGATGGGGATGTGACGGAAGAGGAGTGGAGAAAAGCTGGTTGTTAGACTGAGGAATGGCCAGGCGTCTCTTTAAGATTACTTTTCCTCTTAAAACAACCACTTTGTCTGTGTCACTTCTACTCCCATCTTGTTATTGGAAAATATCTCCATGCAGAAGCCGTGGAAAACATTTCGATACCGACACTGTCGGCATCAGTCACACACTGACACTCACACACACACAAAATATATTTCATCCTCCACATCCAAAACAGCCAATAGCAATGGCAGGCATTTGCGACCCCAATCCATATTTCAATTTCCATCCTCTCATGCAAACTAATTTAATACTTGTTGATTTCTCTCAGAAGCGATCAGCAATATGAGAAATGAGCTTCTTCTCAAGCTGCACCTTAATGTCACACAGGCAAATGCATTGCTCACACAGCTACAATATACAGGAAGAGACCCAGAAGATAGCCCTGTCCAACTTGTGCAATTCTAGAAACTGAGAGAGAGAGAGAGAGAGAGAGAGAGAGAGAGAGAGAGAGAGAGAGAGAGAGAGAGAGAGGGAGAGAAGGGGGGGGGGCAACACATTACCACAGGTTTCAGTAGCTTGTTGCACACTTCTCTGGTTTTCTTCTCACTGCTCAGTGGCCATGTGGAGGGTGAGGCAAACAGGTATTAGCAACAAATTTAAGGGCTTAAACGGCGACAGCTTTACGATGCCTGAGTGGGCGCTACGACTCCATTCCTGTCAGATTCCATTAGCTTACCCTCTGCCACACACTTCGATCGGCTGTTATTTCCAGGAGTTACAGCAGCACCTTTGCGCAAATAAACCAAATGGCTCAGTCCCACAGGGTGTGAAGTGAAGGAGTTGGTGCCTGTAGACAGCATTTCACAGTAGTCGGTTACAAGTTGAAATTAAGAAGGCTGTTCCTTCTTTTCAGCAACAAACCAGTCCAGTTGAACATAACAGTCAGTCTCCCACCCCAGCAGTTGCTACATGGGAATGGAAGCCTAATTCCTAGTTGTCTAGAATGATGGTCAAACCCCCTCACTGTAATGGGCCCTTAGCTCAAAACTTGCAGCATCTAGTTCCTATACTGACTAATGCATTACTTAAATACATTTGATTGTCACTGTGTTGTAGCCAACCTAGACCTACATAGAGTGGCAGTAGTGGACAATGATCTCGATCCTGTAAAAATATGCTCTTGATAAAGTGATAGACATGTCACATCAATCGCTTTGCATTCTTCAAAGTTGAAAAGCACAAATGATCCCATAGGCATGCATAGACAGGTGATAACAAATCATGTCAGAATTACACCCATCTTTTTTTACACATTTTGTAAAAAAAGGAAAAGAACTATGACCATATGTGATGAAATCTCAAATAGTCTTGTTTGGTCTTCGTGGAATTATCCATGCAATTTGCGAATTTTGTGTCAGAGATAAAGTTCATGTTATTATCACAGTTTCACAAACCATTTCAGTAGTGCAAACTTTGCAAGGACGGTCAACTTTAGCTTTGAACTAAAGATTAACGTATTTTCCTCTTTAATAAAAGCCCAGCGGTAGCGGCAGCCAATATTGGGAGGCAGATATTCTCCCAATAGCTTAAGATTGCAGAGTCCAAGGGCAGGGGCTTAAGTTTATTGGATTTGCAGCATACAAAGTCACATCATATAGGCCGCCTAACATTTGCCTATCTAGGTTTACAAATCATAGCAGCAGGCAGCAATGGCCATGGGTTTCCAAAGAAAAACAATGGAGCCCTATTTAAAAGTGGTTTTATATCCGCGTACAAAGGATATTTTATTAATTTTTGTTTATTTAAAGCAGCTGTAGGTAGGTTCTTATAAGTGGTTTTGGCAGCCTCTACAGTTTGCTTGCTGTAATTATTTTTGTGGTCACTGCATATCACTAGCATGATCAACAACTATACTCCAAGTATGGGCTCTTTTCCTGATTTAGTGACGCACTTCCTTGTGCCGTAAAGCAAATCGTCACAGTTTCGCGGCAGATCACCCCCCGCGGCAGACAACTTTTATATTAAATATTGAGACTTCAAGAGGACTGATCTGAACTTTGATTTTTTCATTCTCCCATATACATTACAATTTGCAAACTGTAGAAAGGTATTGACACTTTAATATAAAAAAGTTATCTATAGTGGCTTTAAATGAAGGCTTTCATTCTACTATGATCATACTATATCATAACCCGGTATCCTGCTACTTTTAGTAGGTAGGGTAGACTGGGGACAGTTGCAACAATTCTCATTCCTCCAATCAGAAACATGCTAGAGTGATGACACACATACTGCACATGCTCAGTTAGACCACCCTAACCCCCCCCCCCCCCCCCCCCCCCCCCCCCCCCCCCCCCCCCCACCCCCCAGCAAGACGGAACACACGTTAATCATCTGCTGCTCCATTCGGGGGTTTTTTTAACTTGTTTTGGAGACGTTAAAGTATTTTGTTCACGAACTGTTCATTTTGTCATAGTTTCCTAACCTTTTGTATGAATTAATTGAAACTTAATTAGTTTTTGTTTTGTTGACTTCTAAGTGACAAAGTTAGCATGTTTCAAGAACAGTGTATCTAGCGAGCACATGGTGTTCTATCATGGATGACAAGGTTGGAGACGGTTGTAACAAGCTAAGCAGCCATATCAAAACCACACAACAGTATTTTTCAACATAAACAAATCATTGTGGAGTCCACAACATTATAGTTTACCAAAATACATTTCTATTGGTTTTTTCAACATACACAATTAATTTAATTGCATCTGTAACACCTGCACATTGACTCAACGTAGACTTTGGTTCTAAAGACAAACTAAACTCAATAAATGTTATTTGATACATATTAATGAATAAATCAATATTACTATTCTATTATTATAAAACAATACATATTTTCAGAATACTATGCTCAATGAGATTAAAAGCTAAAGTGAATTAGTGAAATGTATTTTTAACATGTTGTAACCTTCCCCTGATCATGTTGCAACTGTCCCCAGAGTTGGGGCCAGTTGCAACGTCTGACTTCCTCTATTCAAATAAATATTGTGAACTATATGGCAAATGTAACCATCTTTAAATGGTATGGAAGCTTAGCAGACAGATGTAAGTTTAATTTATACAAGGTTTGTCTATGTCAATTAGTCTCTATGTAAATTATAGAAACGCCAAAAGGATTGCAACCGTCCCCAGCCTCCCCTAGTTGCTGGCATCATAAGCAATGTGCCCATTGTGCAGTTTTGCACTGAGCACGGAAATGCAAAAAAAAATAAAATAATACTTTAAAAAACACGATGGCCACTTTAATTTGATTAAAGATCCAGCTCCTTTTTCTGCAAGTTGCCGAGAATTTTGCTGCAAGTAGTGACAACAACAAAAACTCACAAAACCCTGTACAGCCTGCTGATAAAACATACTAGAGGCAAGCTTAACAAACGCTACTCATCATTTAAAGAGCTAATCAAAATCTGACACCACACAAGCAACAAGCTTGGGTGACATTGTGTTTGCTAACTCAGTACAGTATAGTGGCACTTAAGTATTTAATTATGACTCAGACATACTTTTCCCGTAATAAAAGTTATCAATTTATAACAAGTTAATAATTGAAATGTTTAAAAATAATTAAACTCACCTTACTTATGAAGTTTCCTGAAAGGGTGGGTTTTTGACAGTAGCTGTCACTACATCCGGGATATGACTTTGATTGTTTGGGGTAGCGAATAAAGTGAGTTGGTTGTTGGCCGCTTTAATGAACATTATGTAATTGTTTGAAACTGCTTTTAGCATGGAGATTGTACTAATAATGTTCACCGGATACATGATCTGTCATGTGTTATGGCCAATGTCGCTAACTGTAATGGTAGCTAGATCCCTTAAATTGCAGACGCAAACTGAGCTGGCCTGAACTTCTTCATTTATATTTACTATAAATAAAGTGCAACCCCCATTAAACAATGAGTTCAGATCAAGAGCTTAGTAAAAAAAAGCGAATGCCTATTAATGCAATCCTAGGTGGCAACTTTCTATCCTTTCTTCCATTGCCAATTTTCGCTACCTAACTAGACATCAATTTGGAAGCAGATCACACAAGACAGCAAATAATACTCCAAAAACTTTCGAAACGTTGGATGAATTAATAAATAAAGATTCAAGGTAATTTGCTGTTCCATTTCTTGCACTGGGTATTACTCTTGCACTTATTCTATTCCTCAATAGGTCACTCTCAAGTAAGAGTTTTTGTTCAAATAAGTATAAAGATAATATTAACAGAGTAAAAATTGCATATTTGGGATAAATTGCTGCTCTCACTGTGGGTTGTCTGACAATATGTTTCATTCAATTGGAAAAACTGTCAAATCAATGCACTAGGAAAAATGTGTTATAGGTCAATCTGAAGATTTTGAATTTATTTTGTGATTAAAGTTTAGTTTGATTGTAGCTGCTTATGTGTGTGTACAGAATTATAATGCGTACGTGTATGTTCATGAATATGGAGAAAGAAAATCCATTACATGAATGTATGTTACTCCATGTGACAATCTCAGATTACTCATTTGGCACCCTGAACTGAGATACTGCTGTAGAGGAGTTTAATGATATTATAAATAAATAAGCATGTGGTCGGGAGGTAGACTAGGCCCTTCGGGGACAAGCTGAGAAAATAGAGGGAGTTTAATTAAAGCTGTGAAACTGCACTCCCACACTCAGTGCCACACTCAATCAGTAGGTTTATAAACACAAACTACAGCATGAGGCAGGAACCCTAATGTGTGCATGTGCATGCAATGATCTAATTTGTGTATAAACCTCTGAACCCTAGACCTATAAATGTGAATACCACTATAAACTTTTTTTTTAATTTTTTTACTTAGATTGATGAACCGTTTCAGACGAGAATTTGTCCGCTAGGACAGTAGTAGCTGCACCTGCTATGGGAATGGTTTGGTGGTTGTTGGTTTTCCTGGGTGTTTTCTCGACTCTCATCATTTAGCTAAACATTGTTTTCAATGTGTATGTTAGATTATTTTCTTCAGAATGATTCAACAGTCACTGTCCTTGTAATTACCTAAGGGGTATCAGGCAAGGCACAGCCAGCCAGAAAGGCTGATGAAGGAGTATTGAATTTGCACTTCAATTAGAGTGCTTATAGAGTGTGGATTACATGCAAGACTCTAGGGCCACCTTCCTTACTCAATTTCCACAGTACAACATGGGAAGAGGGACAGCAGGCTGGAGGAGGAAGAGGCCGCTACTGGTTAGGCAGAGGAACAGGATATAGGGTAGAGATTATATTGGAAAACCATGAACAACAATTTAAGGTACAATGCTTGCAAGTGAATTTCTGCTCCCAATGGTACACTCATCGGTATGTAGTAATTCAAACAAGAATTGATGTCTATCTTTTCTGCTGTACCTTTAAAGTAAACGTGGGACATTTGAATCTAAAAGCACAAAATGGACCAACCTTACACCCTTGAGAGTATTATTAGAGTGTATTGAAGGCAGGGTGTTCAGGGTCCTTTGCTGATTCTGTTGGTGAGTTGTTTTTTTAAATCGTGTGCTTGGGCTTTCCGTTAAATCCCTCCTTTATGCCCTACATACTTTTGTAACAGCAGTCAATGTATGATGGTTTTAAAATCTTTATTTCATAAAGTGTAATATATAGTGAGTGTAAATTTACAAAATGATTAGGAGATATTTGAAACATACGAGGTTTATGTTGTGCAGGATATTTACTTTTCCTTTAGAGGTGAAAATGGGATGGAGAGAGAGAAGTAGGTTTCAAATGGATAGAAGAAACTAATTAACAGTTTTTTGTCATAAGTATGAAATTTGGTTTCTTAAGTTGTTAAACTGGCAAGTTCCCCACTTGATGCATCATTGTTTACTTTTGAATGAGTCCGCTTAACGTTGAACAGGGGATACAGAGGAATATGTTGAATAAGAGTTGAGTCCCTGAGTAAATTCTCAAATGGATTATTGAGCCAATGAGCGAATATCTCCGGCCTTTTAGGGTGGATTTGTCTGCTTGGCAGTGATAAACGACCGCGTCTCTTCCTCCGGCTTAGCCCCTCAATTCTGAAATAGAGATGGTTGAAGGACATGCTTTTGATGTAAACAGGGGGATGGAAGAAGAGAAAAGGAAACTAATTTGATTGATTGGCTGTACTTTCAAACACAATGCAAGATAACATGAATAATTAATTGTCACAGGTTCTTAGGAAGAGTTATTACTGCTTAATTAGCGATTATGTTGTTTGCACGAGACTCAAACAATGAGACTACATCTTTAAATCATAAATGGTGTTGTGAAATATAACTGCAGCGAATGTATTTCATGTTACGGTATTCAAAATGTTTATCAACTTTCATACCAATGTATAATCCTTCAGGACAATTAGATGAAGCCGTGGTGTGGCAGACAAATCCTGACTATTACGTGACGGTGGCTGGACTTTTGTGCACCATACCACTGACTTTCATCTTTCCGGCTGGTTCTTCATCCATCTGTTAGGATATTCACATGTCTTCATCTCTATATATCTCGCTCTCTCTTTCTCTCTCTTCCTATTTTTCGTTGTCTCTCTCATTGCCACCACCAACATACAGGCAGTGTAGCCTTGTGTGTATGCTTCCCAAAAGCCCTGAAGGAATCTCTCACACTGCACTCACATAATCACTTCAGACCCGGCTGCTTAGGCCGACATCTCCACAGAGACTCACCAGCCGTTTGCTGCAGGCCAAACCAGACCGCTGAGTAAAAAAAAAGAAAAAAAGAAATCAACCGCAAAAGAGAAACAAAGAACTACAAGTCAGACAGAGGAGCACCAGCAGTCTGGGAACATCAAGGACTTGTCTTTTGACTGCCGAATATCATGTGCCTACTCGCCAACTTGATTAAAATGATTTGAATAATAAGGCTTTGTTACCTGTATTATAGAAAGTAAAATACTTTCAAAGCCTCGCAACAGCGTTAGGGAATGACACGCACTGTGGATTGTGCATGTGTCGGTTTGAGCGTGAGATAAAATGTTCCTGCCATGATGTGCGAGCTAGATTTTAATACTGTACTAGCAGAAAAGCTCACAACTCACTATCCAGAGACCGAATTGAGTCTAGAAGTTTAGCCCAATGCAAAGGACGGGGATTACACTGTGTTTAATGACTCCTTACATTGAGAAATGGGCCCCTTTTTTAAATCCCTGATAAAGGAACTCTGCTTCCTTCAATCGTATGCATCTATCGTAAGTGAGCTCCACTTTCCCTAAAGAAGACAATTTATAGAGAAAGAACCATTGCCTGGGCCTGGTCCCTGACTGACACTCTTTAATGTGTCATGAATCTGAATAAGTTTGAATTGCATACTCAATAAATAATGTGGTGGAAATGAGGCAACTGTAAAACAATTTTCTATTGAAAATACATTTTAAACATTGCAAAAAAAGGCTCTTGAGAGCTGAAAGCATAACAAGATGGTGTTAACTAAGACATTAGCATACATTTGTGGGCACCATAGTCTCTGTTTGTGCTAGATGGAGAGGGGATAGCTTTATAAGTCAAACAGTATTTCACTGCTGTTTCGTTTTTCTCCACATTGCCTGTCAAAAGAGCCAATTATTAATATCTTAATTAGCTATGGGAACATGAAAAGCGAAAGAGAAATATTTGAAGTGAAAGCTGTATGGACGCATTTAGGCTGTAGTCAGAACTACGCATTTCGAATCATAATTGCTTCATAATGCATGGAATACAAATTATTTTGCTGAGATTCTTTTAGCCTTTTGGACACCATCTGTCTTCCCTTATGATGATGACCCTCGGGAAATGGTAGTAAACCTAAGCCAGAGCAATCTAAAACGTGTTGTGTACAAGCTATTTCTAATATTTTCTCTAAAACCCTGGCTATAAAACATTGCTTTAATATAATTACTATGTTGATAATAATAATAATAATAATAATAATAATAATAATAATAATAATAATAATAATAATAATAATAATAATAATAATAATAATAAAAATAACAATAATAATAATAACTGTTATAAAAATGATTATTTCACTATTAGAAGTCAAATTTCAATTTTCAGTTGGATATTATGATAACATTGTACAGTGTATATTAACATCAAATTTGGTCTGTGAAGTAGTAAAGCGCATCAATAACTATCAACAAATGTTCTGTTTTCTGTTTACAAATAGATCTGCCTCTGGTTATTAGTACGCCCGTGTTCCTAAAACACCTAATAATCAACTAGGACTGAATAATAAGGATGTAATTGAATCTTTAATTAAACCTCATTACAGTGCCAGCAATACATTGGTGATAATGTAAAACCACCATTTCCCATTTCTGTGGTCTGCTGAGCTTTAACAGATCTATTCTCATTTCAGTGTATTAGAGAGGGACGGAAACTAGAACACATTGCTCCACTCTAGGTCTTCATTCCTCATTGTGTCTCATAACACTGTCATTTCCTATTATATTTTCTATTCAGCCAACAGTCCTTCTCAGTCCTTCTTCAACTTTATTTTAAAATTGGTAGAAGTTGTGGGGCATACAAAAGCCTTTGTGGTGTGTGTGTGTGTGTGTGTGTGTGTGTGTGTGTGTGTGTGTGTGTGTGTGTGTGTGTGTGTGTGTGTGTGTGTGTGTGTGTGTGTGTGTGTGTGTGAGTCTCAATGTGATCAGGTTAGAAATGCATGACCTGGATTTAGCTAACTTCAGGCACTGGCTCCCCTGACACAAATGGGCTTTGAATCCTTTGATTCCCTGTGTGAAGGAGTTATCAATATGGGTGGCATTACTGGAGAACATTTATAGACCTAGCTTGGGACAGGTTATTTGAACCCCAATCAGGTCGAACAACTCAAGACAGCATACAACAAAAACCAAGCAGTATTCACTTGTATTTACTTACTAGTTCCCTCTGTGAAATCAATGACACACAACATTGAGTCAGTGCCAAACTGGTTCATTCTAGGTTTAAATGTAAGTTAAAATGAAAGCGTTGTCTGACATATTCTTCAACATAATTCAACTTAAGCAGGTAGGAACAATTATCTTCATCCTGAAACAATGTGCAGCTTGAAAAACCAGAGACCTCGAGCCACATTCAAAATATTAACTTCAACCAATTGCAGTGAGGCACGACACGAGAAAGAAAGTAATTAGGTTAGCGTTTTAAATGTGGCACATGAGAAACTCCATTATTGAAAAAGTAATCGAGGTTTGCATTTGTTTGCAAGCTTTATCTGTTTGCTTAATTACAGATCTATGAGCAATATTGGCTCTCATTTACATATGTAAATTACAGACCAACAGAGCAGTTCTTGGCACGTGGAATTGCTGTGCACAAGGAAGGGGCATGATGATGGATGACAGATGGAAACTTGAACAGAGGTCCATACAGATAAAAGTGGTTTCAAGAGACAGTAAGTAAAGTAAAAACATATATATATATGTATGTCTAAATACATAGTCGGGTCAGATCATTTTACACCAGGTTTCCAGGTATCTCCAAGCCATGTTGTTCTAACCATGCTGGTAAAAAATCAGAGGATTGCCAGCTCGTTTGCGTTGTTCTGCACTGTGTGCGAGTGCCTGAAAGTGGGCCTACAGTCAGGTAATCATTCCTCCCATTTGCCCAGACAGTTACAAGTATCCCTCAGGGGGATTTCCCTGGTAAGCCCAAGGACTCCAAGTGTCACACTTTCAGTATGCTAAGGTGTGCACAGATGTTTCTGAATCTGTGATCCAGCGGCATGGTGACACTGTGTGCTACTAATTCATTAAGACAGCGGTGGGACTGCGCGTGCCGGTCCTGGGTGCAGATCCCTTCTGGACTGCCGTCAGCCTACCATCCACAAACAGGGAGAGGAAGGAGGCAGGCTTCGGAGGGTAACCCAGGGCCGAGCCACGTGTTGTGTCTCCTGCTATAATGATGGCAGAGGAAACACATGGCATTGCTCCACTGACGTCAGTCAACAGTGAGACTCGTCCCAGTCGGGGTAAGAGAACTGCATGAGCAGCACGGAGATACGCAAGAAACCTCCCCCGGAATCACTTGCTTATCTCTTTCTCTCTCTCTCTCTCTCTCTCTCTCTCTCTCTCTCTCTCTCTCTCTCTCTCTCTCTCTCTCTCTCTCTCTCTCTCTCTCTCTCTCTCTCTCTCTCTCTCTCTCTCTCTCTCTCTCTCTCTCTCTCTCTCTCTCTCTCTCTCTCTCTCTCTCTCTCTCTCTCTCTCTCTCTCTCTCTCCTCTTCCTCTAGGTATCAGACTCTCAACCTCTCTCAGATTCTTGTCCCAAAAGCCTCATCCAGACTGACTCATTCCTTGTGCTTCTTTCCCTCTCACTCTCCTAATTCAGGGACTCTCCAGAGGAGGCATGAAAATGTTGCGGTTTTAGCCTGTGTTTAAACTCAAACATTAGGCCTGCCTCTTCCAAACATATATATGCAGATGCACTTGGTAAGGCTGAGGACTGTCCGTCAATGCTGGCACTGTTACTATCGTCCAGTAATTAGTCCAGCTCACAGATGGTTCCGTGTGAAAAGATCCTGTGCGTGTTCATGTGTGTGTTAATGAAAAGGAGTGTGAGAGATAGAGTGTGTGAGAGAGACAGACAGACAGAGAGAGAGAGAGAGAGCGAGAGAGAGAGAGAGAGATCTGTGTTGCGGTGTCAACCTGGGAATAACACCCAATCCAGCTCCTTCACATGATTCAAAACAACGTAGAGAGAGGCAATATTCCAAAATACTCTTAGACTCTAGCTTAGTAACAGAATCAAGACAGAAAAAAGTTTGAAAAGTTTAACCTGGCTGGTCGTGCTTTTTTATAGCTAGCAATAATAATTGACAACATGGTACGGTGTGGCTGTTGAGCTCTGGATTAATGATGAAGAAAAAAACGGCAAAACCAATTCATTGAATAGATAACAAATTAACAGAAACCTGGAATAGTCCATTACCTGTCATCCATTTGAATTTGTTAAGAGCATGTTGGGCCTTTTAAAGAGGAATGTGGGTCTTCACAACATTTTACACATAGGCTACACACTCCCTGTGCACAGGGTACCTCGCAAAATCAATAAACCAATATGTTCAGTCAGAGATAACAGATGATCAGAAGATAGATGCAACGTGGCCCTAGAGGCACCGCCATCACGCGCGGCTTGCACATTACAGATGAGAAGAGAAAGGTGAGCTCGCCCAAAAGCATCTCGTGGGAGTGTCAATCACCAACAGTAATGACTAGATAGCATGGGAGACAAATGAAGGCAATAACTAGAAATGGGATTAGAATTCTTATAAAAAGCGTGAATGTGGGTGATTTAGGGCATTTGTCTCCGCTCCTCCAAATGTGCAGCCGTGCAAATGCAGCAGCATGAAAGTTATATAGTCCATAGGCTTTCATGGCTTTGCAAAGGTGCCTGACTCATAAGAGCCCAGATTAAGCATCAGATAATAAAACAAGTTTTACTGTTACAGGTTTTTTCACACATTATTTTGGTAAATTCTTACACATATAGACCACGGAATGGCTCTACATTAGCCTTCATGTTTTTGGGAATATGATGAAGTGGGTCCTGGGTGGTCCCACAGAAAACTCCATCAGCTACCCTTAAAAAGACACTTTGATACAATAATCATATTAGCCCTTTTACTCGATCAATTAGTCCAACTACACTACCAAAATGGATTTGCATTATCTTTACAGTAATTTGAATGTTGAGTCTTCAAATGCTAAAAAAGATAGTGTCTTAGGACATTAAACAATTGACGCTTACACATTCACACAACATTGAAAACAAATTGTTCCATAAGACCAGTTGTGCACTATTGGAGCAGACGGTTCACAGAGGAGGCTGCAAGAGGGGATGACAGTCCATACAGCAATGAATGATATCAATGCTTTTTGTAACTATGTAAACATCAGTCAGGGAAGAGATGTCAAATGGAATTTCTGTTGCTCTTAGAAGAATTGATGGTCTGGAGCCCTAACATACAATTTAGATGAAATCTTCATAGAGAAAACCCAGCATGGCAGCTGGGCAAGTAATCAGTGTCATGCCTGGGGCTAATGCAAACAAATCAGTCACAATATTACTTTTTTATACAGGACCACGGAAAACAGGATAGTCACTTTAATTGGTTGCGTGACTTCTCATATTTTCAACTTATGAGGTTCTATTTGCAGGGTTGTTTATGCCAAGGTTGAGACATGGAGTTTGGATTTCAAAATCATTAACACTGTTTCTTTTAATAATCAGTAATAAAAGCAAAGTAAAATGTTTCCTGTTAGTACTGGTTTATCACAATGAAAAAAACGAAAAAATACCAAAGAGTTTGAGAACAAATAAAAACATTTACCTCAGGTTAAGTACAACTACCAAATCCCAAAAGTTAGTCAACTATGGAACCATATAGGAAACCTAAAGACACTGAGGCATGTTCTTAGAGGTGATACCGCCCCCTAGGGTCAACATCATGAAATAAATGTGGAGAGAAACGTATACAAGGCTGTACATCTCCTTGTCCACATGCTGGGGTATCAGCATCATATATGGTTTGTTTGCATTGTACTGTAATTCAAGTTGCATGTATTCAACTGTATAATTAAGTCTACATTCTATTAAATGTAACCAACAACAAAAAGTGAAAATGTGTGGACTGTAATGACAGGGAGAACTAAGGGACGAAGGGGTGGTTGTCTGGGAAGGAGTAAGAAATGTTTTCTTGGCTGTGGGCAGATGCTTGTTGCTTGCAGCTGGTGGGGTGAGCACACCTGTCTCTGGCTCTTTCTCTCTCCCTCTCTTCTGTTGTTAAGGAAGTGACAGATGGAGTCCGAAGGTTCTGCTCCAGTCCCAGTGCGGCCTCTCCAGTCTGCCCTGCTCCGACTGGCCAACATGAGAGCCGCGAGCCGGGGGAACATGAGGAACATGGCCACCCCCAGTCTTCCCCGACCACAGAGGTCAACTGTTTACAGAGCGGGATCACTCTGCCGTCACCACAGCCATAACACACTCACACAAATGCACACACACACACAGACAAATACATACTCTGCTGCCTCCCAATGGATGTAATTAGAGCTGCAGCCGCGTGAGTAAATTACTTGTGAAGATTCTATAGTGTTTTCTCTACTGTGGATACAGAAACAGCTGTTTTTCAATTAGAGGTGATCAAGACAATCTCTTAATATCTTTACATGTCAGATACAGTACCGTTGTTCATTACCTAGTCGCCCGTGTCTGCCGTCCCTTAGGAGTGCTTGGGGCCACATTGTAAAACATGATCAGTGACTAATGCTGACACGGAAAAAAACACAGGGTTGGGGTCACAGGGTCATGTTAAAACCCGAAGGCAGTGAAGTCCATCACAGATTGACTTTGCAACCTTTTCATAAAATTTAATTCGAAGTTAATGAGGAAGGGCTTTACAGCAGTTAAGAGACCTCCTCAGTGGTACTGTCGATCTATTGACCCTCCCATTAACCACATGTACATTTCTGCTGACACCTAAGATTCAGGATGCCAGTAATTTGTCACCAAAAGCTAAGCATTGATGAATTCCTTTTCCACGGTGGAAAAATGTGGGATGTAAAAATTATGTGATACATGTTGTCCTATTCTGTTAAGATTTTGCTAATCATATAACACATATTCTCACGTTTCTGTGGAGCCCAAATTGGCTTTATCAGTGCCTGCGGTCATAAACCGCTTATCTGAATTATTATGACTAAGGTCCTCTCTCTTATAGCTGCTGAAGTTAGTTGTCTCTCCTCAAAGACGTATTCATGGCTCACTGGGGTGCCTTCAGAGCACATTAATAGATTCTGATCTGTCCAAGAAGGACGTTAGAGCTGCAGCAAAATCCTCCTCAGCATTAAAGGAATAACCCCATCTCCCAGGACATTTATTGGTATTTAAATGCTAAGTTCACCAGATACTAGGATCCACTTTATATAGGGAAAGTGCCTTCTTTAAGCCCTAGCTCTGGATGTGTAGTAGCTGATACTGAACAACTATGCGACAGGAGCTCTGTGACAACTCCCTGAGGTATTACAGTGTCTGGAACAAGGAAATATGTACAGGGGGTCTAGATGTAGCCTAGGCTAGCTCAATCCGAAGGTCTCCTTATTAGTTGAAACAGCAGGCTTATTATGTTTAAACCTGCTGAATAATGTGTCATCATAAGCTGCATGTGGTGTCAAATGCGGCTCAATGTGACTGGGAATAATTTTGCTTTTTTAATATAAAGACCTGGTGTCTATTAAAGGGATATCATCTTAACCGTTTTGTCAAGACAGACAATGTCCCTCAATTATCACTGAACATGAAAAGACTCCGATGGGACCCATTTCAGGAAATAATTCAGCCATTGTCATTCATGCCTCAATCGCACAAAGGAAATTTCCAGGAGAATTGGCGCACCACAAGGGGAAGACAGACCTGTGGCACACGTAGAGGTAATATGCCTGGCTAGTTCGCTTTATTACAGAAGGAGAGATGGTGATGGTGCTGTGTGGATAGTGTGGTGCTAATCAGCTGTTGGCAAGTGTGAGCGGGCGGTCTCCGTACGGTGGCACCCCAGGTCGAAAACCGGTTTGAAGTTTAATGATGCCAGATGCCAGCTCTGCCAGTCTGCGGGCGCTAACGAGCTGGCAGTGCCGGTGGCTGGGGCCACGGCGGCAGCACCTGGAAATGCAGCACGAGTTTCAAGGGGGCGGGGTTCTACCGGGGCTGTCGAGGGGGCTGCTGGAGACCCAGGACGGCACGGAAGGCCCGGATCTCTTTGAAGAGCGCCCCAATTTCCATATTTCATTACGCACCACTGACTGACAAGGCCCAGCCAGATGTTCTATTTTCAGCTATTTAAATTTTGACCTGCTTTTCTACCATGGATGAAGGTAAAATAGATTTAATCAAAGCACAGATGCCATGTATGATAAGAACTTTGTTTTGCTGGTTTTGTCAGTGTTGGTCGTCTTTCTTTTTTTTGGGGGAATATAGGTATTGAGAGAGTAGTAACACAGAGATAATTTCTTTCAATGAACTGCAGCAAATGGTATGAAGGTGTTCTAAAGCCATACAGTCAGTCTGTCCTTGGTATTCCTGGAATGATTCATTCTAATTGTATTACTCTAGAATTGACTGCTAAATTGCAATATCCTTACTCAATCCCTCACTCAAAGCTGCATCCTTGACCTTTTTGTATGGCTGTTGTAAATGGCACTTTGTCAGATCGAGAGAGGGAGCTAGCTATTGTTGAGACTATGTACTTGTATGTAGCGTGTACAGTATGTTCACTGTACTGATTGTATTCCTGTTGGAATTGACTAACAAAGGCATTAAATTGAGCGATTGCAAGTCTAAAAATCAACTTGACTGAGATAGTGTACAAAGGTACAGTATGTTAGTGTTTTTATAATGTGCGTGAGTAAACACAGATCCTGCAGAGAAAGAGGGTTGTCAACATATTAGCCCATCCGTCTCAGTAATTCAATCAGATGTGAACACTCCCGGCTGTAACCCAATCACCAGCCTGTTTTCACTGCAGCACCTTGTCATGGCCAGATTGTGTCAGTTTAGAGTGAGACACTGGCATTACACAGTGATCATATCTGCCTTCTGCTCAATATTTGTGCCATAGGCAAGCATACAATAGATTGATAAACATAACTGTTTGTGGTAAAACAGGACCATTGCACAACAAGAGAGTTGTTATTAGAATTGTATGTGGCTGAGATGTCAGGATGCGCTGTGCTTCCTTGTGCCCACCAGTGTGCATCATTAGCTGTTACCACATGACGCAACGACAAGTATCCTAGCTAAAAGAAAAAACTAAATATGTACAGTTTGTACGAAGTGTATACAAGTATACATGATCATTATTGAGGTAAATTGAGTGAAACAATTTAATGTTATTTGCACAAAGTAAATTTGCATGTTTAGATACAGCATAACTAATATTTATTGAAGTCTGCAGCTAACATACACCTGGATCCTCATCCACCATCATTATTTCACCTCTGTAGTGCAAAATGATAAAAGAAAAAGGATCTTTGCCACAAATACATCGAGATTTAATAATTTATTATTTGTAATTTACTATAGGGTAATCAATTATACACTTAACATTCCATTTGAGACATTATTATTCTTCATATCTATAATCCTAACAAAAAAGGCATTATGCCAGAAGCAAAGTTTTGTTCTAATAGTTAACTTTCAACTCAATAAAAACTTGTCAGAAAACAATTAATCTGTTGAATAAAAAAGCTGCTTCACAAGTCCAGGTCAAGTTTGGATTTCTGTTCAAATGTGAAGGTATCCTTGACATTTTCCGCATTACGCTGGCTGCTCATCCTTGCCACATCTTTCCAAGCCAGAACGAAACACAGCATGACCTGTTGACATTTACAAACTCATCTGGCAGAGACCGATGACATTCTATAAGGAGAAACACCTCCCTCTGTGAGAACCCTGGTTTCATCTGCTCAATGTAATACTCTCTCAAGCACATAATAATTACTTTAGTCACCACAAATAGAATCTCAACCTTTACAAAGTGGAGTTTTTCTTTACTCCCACCATCCAAAGTGTTATTTCCATCACCCTCAGAGGTATACGCAGTGCTGCAGTGTACCCCGGTGTAGATGGAATGAGTAGCCCTTATTTTTCATGGAGATCAATAGGAAAATCACAGCATATGCTTACTGTTCCTACTTTAAATTGCTGTGGATAAATTGGGCAAGACTTACATGCTGTATTAAATAAAAATGTTTGCATGAGTTGCCATGATAACATTCTGATGAATGACATGTTTTCCACTACTGGGAGCTGATTTGTTTTGTACCAGGCTTAAGCATGCACAGGCATAAAGATTACACAGTAGACTGGGGCTGTGTATTGGCAAAAATCACGCAATACAAAATGCATCACGACACAAATTACGATATTGATATTGTGGCAATATTAAAAAAGACAATTTTTTTTTTAAATTTAATCTTAAACAATTACAGAACACAACTGTGTCGTAAAAATGTATACCTTTTTTATGCCGGCATTACAATGGGATCTGCTACTGTATTTATCAAAGTCCCTGTAGGATACAGCATATCACTATTTTTGTACAATCTGAGCAAAGGAATTAACATTTGAATCGATAAGGTATCACTAATACTAAAGTGAGCCAATATTTTTATACACCCCTCACCCTAGACAGCATACAATAATAGCGCGTCGGAGACACAAATGCTGGGGATAGGCAGAACATAGGTTGTGAGGTTATTGTAAAACATTAGCATTTGCATTAGCAGAACCAAATGGAATTTGGATGTAGGAAAACATGGAACAGTCATGCCTACAAACTATGACAACAAAAGCAAAACAAAAGAATGAGGAGACAGGTTATTTTCTCTGTATTTAGGAGGAAATACTCCAATTTTATTGCAGATGATGACCATAAAGAACGAGAAAACAAATTAAATCAATGGGTAAACGTAAACAGAGAGAGAGAGAAACATTGTGCGTTCTTAGCCTCTTTGCATCCGTTGGGTTAAAAGTTCAAAGTGGGCTGGGCAAATAAATTAGGTTTTTTCTCAAGCTTTTTGGTCCATTTGCTCTTTAGGGTAAAACCGGTGTTTAGAAATCGGGGCCATTCTTCTTCAGCTTGCTATAGTCCATGTTGACAGTATAAAACTAGGAAATAAACGAATACCAACAGCTGGGTCAATGACAAGGCAACTGATTGTAAACTATAAGCATGACTTTGATGTCACTCAATTTAGAGGTATTACTAAATAGTAGACTAAGTAGATGCATTACTTTAAAACAACATCAACCAGATTATGGAGTTCGATTAAATCGAACTCATGGATTAGCTAAAAAGTCAGTGACATTTCTGGCTTGTGTCCTTTAATCTGGCTGTGCTAGTAAAAGCCATGTTAGACCAGAGTAGGGACAGAATAGTCAGTCAGGTACCTTGTACTGATCTGTTGGGGCCATCTTGTTCCAGGGCTCTGGGTTGTTTTTGCGATCCCAACTGTGCAGAGAAAAGATAAACTATTACTTCAAGGAAACTAGCTTACCTTATAAATGCACAAAAACTACAACACAGGCTGTCGTATTTAACAGTTTACACTAGCGCTGCAACTAACGACTGTTTGAAAAATGTATTAACCTGTCGATGAATCGGATAAAAACTAAATCCATTTCCATGATTTTATTCAAAAAAACGAAATGTATTCCCAATTGACAGTATAAACACGGATAACAGACCTCAATGTATGCTATACAATATGTGTAAAATATATATGCTTGTTATTTAATGACGTGCTCAAAAATAACTGGTATTTTGCAAGGTGTCTTAAACGGACAGGAGCTGTTAAAATCATAATGAAACATAAAGCACAAACTGAGTGTCTCACTCCAATCTAATTTCAGCAAATTCACAATTGGAAATAGCTTAATTATTAAATTGCCATAAAATAAATAGATGATTATCTCTACCGTGTAATAGGGTTGGGCAATCGGACGAATATATCGGCTATTGGCTGAGTCCGTCGCAAGTAGTTTTTTTATGGCGATTTGTTTGATGATTTTGTCATTTTATTTTGCTAACTTAATTCAAGAATTCAAAGCCTGCGTGAATAGGAACTGGCAGTTGGATTTGGGCCGTATGAGTCCGTCGGAAAACAGGGAAGTGACTAAATTACAAGGGGACTGCTGCCCGCTGCTCTCGGTGTTACTAACTTGTGTGTTAGTACTAACAAGTTAGTACCCTAACACTGTAAGCATAGCGTGCTCAGCAGGATGGTGTATTCGCAGTAGTTAGAATCTTTTGCCGGCACTATACATTTGCAAAAACGGCAAATTGCTTCATTTAGGTCCTTCCTTCCAACCAAAAATAATCCCAAATAGGGGATTTTATATTATTTTTTGCAACGAGCTCTTCCAAGACCGCATTCGCTAAAAATAGCATATGGGAGTGGGGAATCCCCAGCCCCTGCGCGAATATTATGCCAATCGCCGGTTGTTGGGCAGGCAGTGGACAGTTGGAAAATGTTAATATCGCCCAACCCCAGTACCATGTAATGTTAATTAGCTTGCAAGGCTAATGTTAGCTATCCCTTCTCTGCTCTGCTCTACCATTGACATTAGTGAGCCAGCTAGTTACTTACTTAATACACTTGCCATAAAATACTGAAGGGACTTCATGCAAGCTGTATCGGGTAGTTGCTTAGCTTGCTAGATTAACGTTAGCTCTCCTTCCACTGCTCCACCACGAACGTTACAGGCCAGCTAGTTAAATACATTTGTCATGCAATATTGAAGTAAATTTGACTTAATAATAGACCATTCAAGCTGGATTGGGTAGTGTTAATTAGCTTGCTAGATTTTTTTGTATAGAGAACCGCTGCTGTTTGGAAATCCTCCCGATTTTTTAGGTTTCAAAGTTGGCAAGTATGGTTACTAGACGATGCTTAGCACCCTAAATGCAATTCGGCAACAGAATTACAAAAATGCCAGGGTTTTGGTCACATGTTCCAGCTGAGTATTCTAACAATAAGCGAATCTTTGTAAAAAAAAAGAAGTACATTCATTTAGCAGACGCTTTTATCCAAACACAAGATTTCGGTTTAAGTACTCAGTAAACAGTATGTACTCATTGAGTATGTAGTAGATAGTATTTAAGTAGGCGATTCCGAACACAGCCTAACTTTATTTTACTAAATTGAGGTAGCGAGCTTCTGACAAAGTGTGACAGCATAGACCCAACAAATCGATAATGAAATTTGTTGCCAACTGATATTAAAGATTTCATCGATTCGTTGTTGTAGCCCTAGTTTACACGCATTGATTATATTTTGCAGGACATACCAACAGGTTTTAATTTCAGGATTAATCTACAGTGATCCATCATTGGGATTCTTACCTGACATCAGGGTTGCGCAGGCCAAGGCGAGCCAGGTACATCATGGACATGCATGCTCCACCACCGATGAAGATGAACAGGGGGATCAACTGTGGGAAGCAGGAAAATCATGCCTTAGAGACAAGACGATCAAGAATATATATCAGTGGAGGCTCATCCATAGACAGGGAGGATGGTCCTCCAGGAAAAACAACAACAATAAAGTTTCATTTAAGACCAACTTTAAATACTTGCTCCAATTCAAGGACTTTTTTAGCGTTTGTGAAGGACATTACGCAACGTATTTCTTCAGTTTCTCCAAGTTTATTACATATTTAAAACAAAGTTGGTTGAATCCTCCTAAATAAAAAAAACTTAAACTGTAATAAACATATTTTATAATGTCATTTTGATTCAAATTATAACCGATACACAGAAGCATACTAGTATGCTTATGCGATATACTGTAAACTAGTCGCCGATGTATTAACAAATTGTTTATTAAATGCACAGTAAGGGGCCATTTATGCTAGCTCCAAATACTTCTCAATTAATGTTAGGGATTGACATTTAACGGTTATTTAACAGTTGATGTATTCAGGGGACCTGTACACTGACAGATTGAGCACTTCATTAGAAGTCATTCATTAGAATTATAATAGTTAAAAATTAAATAAAAAAGATCAGATGCTAAATGATAATTTGATAAATAAGGACCCAATTCAATAATGCAGCCATGTGACAGGTTTCATTTTGAGTATTTATGCATTGCTTTCTATTCTATTAGTTTCAAACTCAAATAGCTTTAATATTTCAGTCCTGGATCTCTCATTCACACGTGCACATAGGACTGGGCGATATGGCCTATAATTAATTTAGCAATATTTATAGGCTATATCGCGATTCACAATATATATATCAATATTTTGAAATCTCCTTTATCGCACTTACTAAATGCTTGATTTAACCCTTTGATGCATACAATCACATCAGTATGATGATTCTAATAGTCCCTGCAATGAAAGTCTGCATTAAAACATTTTGTTCATCTTTATTAGTGGTTTCTATTTGGTACAATTTTAAACTTGCATGCAAAACAGGGAAAATCAAAACCAAGTTAAATTTAACAAAACAGTTTAATTTTTGTGTCTATCAGCAGGCGGCTTAAAAAATTAAGTGACAAATTTATACTCGAATGTTCGCGATTTGGTAATTTACTACATCCCACGTAGAAGAAGCCGCGATACATTGAGTATATTCTATATATTGCCCACCCCTACATGCACACATGCTGTCTGTCTCTCACAACGTCAGCTTGTCTCGTGCAGAAACTGTTATTTTAACAACTTTCTCAAACCTAACCAAAGACATTGGTAAATTTGCTAATGTCTAGTCAAGTACCCCATCGCCAACAAAACCAACCAGTTTTCATAAAATTTGCACTTCCCCATTTTTCCGCTAGCATACAGTGCATCTGCTCTGATTTATCCCAGCCGCAAACAAATTAAGTTTTGGTTCCGCTATCCTGATCCACATAACGTTAATGCAAGAGGCATTCAGTAAATGATATATAGAACATTTTTTTAGAAATGTGACCAATTATTTTGAGATTTTTAATTGCAATGTCAGAAAAAAAAACGATTCATAAAATCCTACTTCCCAAGTCTTAGTACTTTCAAGACCTTTGAAAGACTGATATAAGACATTTTAATACCAATTAAGCCCTTATTTTTTTATTAAAAGAATTCTATGATTTTGAATACATTTTAAGGATCCGCAGGAACCCTGTATATAGAATGGTTATTGAAGCTCAGCGAATGTTATGCATGATAGTTGCCTCGCTATGAATCCCACCAACATTTTAGGCTCCCCGTTTGCGGTGGAAACGCAACACAGATACAGTGTAACCGTTCCGATACCTAGCGACCCGTCCTGACACCTACTGCATCCAGCTGAAACAGGTCACCCAAAGTCTCCAGTCCCTCATCAAACCATCAGAGCTCTCACTGAGAGTATCTACTGATAACTGTTTAGAGAAGAATAGTTTGCTTTCAAGAAACTGTATTCCATGTTTTTATGACTTCTAATTATGTGCATGCCTTTATTTTTTCCCCAGAATATCCCCATGTGTCCTTCCCTCAACTCCCCAGCTGAAACAGAGGTCACCAAAAGTCTCCAGTCCCTTACTCTTTACTCGTTAGATAAGATTACAATCCACTACAACAATTATTGCTTCCAGTGTTCCCCCCCCCCCCCCCAGATTAGCCCCATGTGTCCTTCCCTCAACTCCCCAGCTGAAACAGAGGTCACCTAAAGTCTCCAGTCCCTCACACTCTTTACTTGTTAGAGAAGAGTACAATCCACTCCAACAATTATTTACTTCCAGTGTTTGTTTTGTTTTGTGTTTGTCACTGGTTACAGGTGACAAGGTTTATGACCATTTGTTGTAAAAACATGTATTTCATCATGAAAATTATTAATAAATGCCTCACATAGTCAAATAAAGCTTTAATTATTGATATGTATTAAAAAGAAAAATATTACCTTTCCTGTCCTCCCCAATATTTTAACTCACCAGCTGCCAAGTGCTGTATACACTCATTGTCTATCATGGTGAAAATGGGAAAGACTAGCAGCAGATGTTTTTACACTAGAGCATATTGTAGTACAATGTACTACTAATAAGGGAAAAAGGTTGCAACAACATGTCCCTACTTTACCCCTTTTGCCCTTGAGATATACTGACAACTGCCAGGTCCTAGTTTTGGGAGGCTGCCAAGTTCACTTGTTGGCTGAAAATGCTACATGTCTTAAGACAAGTTTAATGAAATAGAAATGTAAGGAAAGAAAACATGTAAATAATAGATCGTTACGTTTAGCAATTAAAGCTTTCTAGCTAACCAGGTAGCTCATTAGCTTGCTAGGTATGTTAGATTGCTGGAACGGTAGAACCGTCATAGATAGATAGACGGGTCGTTCCTAGTTAGCCAAGCAGCAGGCCTTTAAGCTAACGAGTGAAAGCACACAACACGACTTTATTTGACACAGGCCTAAACATCATTTTCGAATGTCAAGCAGCACATCTGCGAAACACTTAAAAATAACTTAACAACTATAAAACATATAATCGGCTTTGAAACCAGTGATTTACAGTTAACAGAAATACATATAAACTAGTTTGGCTTTACAATAAAAGGTTGGACGCCAATGAGCTAACCTTAGCCGCAATCTGCACTAGTGTAAGATAGCTACCGTTCACACAGTGAGTTAGTTTCCTTGCTACTACTATTAGCTAGCTACGGTTACCGCAAACAGATTTCAAGTTTGCTTTTATCAATAATCATAAACAAAACACAAACAAAACACTACTTACAGCTGGATGGCTTCTAAGTTGTTTGCTGACCGTACCCAGCATTCTGATGTTTTATATGAGTAATTCTCCCAAGTTGTACAGCAATAAGGGAATTGACAACCGTTTACGGCCTAGTCTTTCACGTAATTCTGAAAAATGGGCAGACAAACGAGACAAGCTAGTAAAAATTTAGAAGTAGGCGGTCCTCGCATAGATGTGATGACTTGGTAGGAGGATCTTTTTGTGTAAGAATACACCATGGAACTGAAAAAGTGTATGTAAAATAACAAATTAATGTTGTGTAAACAAATATTTTTTTTAAACACAGAGAAAGATTGATTGATGTAAGGTTTTATTGATTACGCAGTATGGAATGAACCACAGAACATATTGCATTGAACTGCAAGCACGCACACACTACTACCCAGACGAAATAAACCTGAACAGCCAACACGGCACGATTAATTGCAAAGAAACTGTTAATGAGAAAGATAATAAGCAATCAGTATAAATATTTATATATAAATATTTCAGTAACACTAATTAAAATTAGTTATTATTAAATACACTCCAGACAGCATTGGAAATGTGTCAATTTGGTGAGGGAAACCACTGTCAATGTTTGGAATTATACCGAGGAGCCTAATGGTTAAGTGTGCATATGTTAGTACACATTCTCTGTCAGCCTTTCTATGCCGGATTTTAAAATCACATCTTACAAATATCTCGAAAAAAAAATTCTGTTGGTAAGTAGGGGAGACCGGGTATGGTTGTAACATGTGGAGAGTTGTAACGCCACCAATTCCACCAATTAGGGATAAAATAGGAGTCATATGGTCATTTCAGTCACCACTTCTTCCCTAATCCCACATGGTGGGTGTCAAGGCTGGAAACAGGCGCATGCAAGGTCTATAGATAAAAAAAACTGAAAAAATCTTTATTTTGCCTATATTCGAGTCACAAAGCTCGTGCTCGGTTGCTCGAGGCAGAGGTCCAGCGAGAAAGCAATAGGGTTGTGTAAGTAAGTTACTGATTGCAATGTTTATTTCAAGTCTTGATAGCTTCTGATTGTGTCTCGCAACGGTTTCTCCATTATCAGTGTAGGTAGTCTTTACAAGGTACAATTACTTTTGAAAATAAATAGCCAATGGTTTATGTTTTTTAATTATTTGCCTTATTGATTTGGGTTTCATTGTATTCTCACATAATCTTGATCATTATGTTACGAGATTGCATTTATTGTATTGAATGTATGCATCTGAAGATATGGAAGCTGTATTGTTGCATGTAGGCTTCATATAGTATAGGAATAAAGCGACCCCACCCAAAGCAAAATGTATGTCATTGGTTTTAATGGTTATTGCTTAATTACCCTACTGGAAAATCCAGCTTGGAGCTAGGCTTTTGTCAGCTAGTAGACCAGCTACCACCAGCTAGCACCAGCTAGACCAGATCAGCTACCACCAGCTCATACCAGCTTGACCAAGATTGTCCATCCGCTCATACCAGCTTAGACCGGCTTTAAATCCAAGCTGGTATAAAATGGATTTTCCAGTAGGGTACTGCATCCATATATAGGGAGACTGGGGACGGTTGCAACACCTTTTGCATTTCTTATACATATATCATACATAGCCACATTTAATTGTATATATTAAACTTATATGTGTCTTCTAATTACCCATACAATTTAAAAATGACTACATATGACATATAGTTCACATTATTTATTTGAATGGAAGAAGTCAGATGTTGCAACTGTCCCCAACCCTGAATGTGTCCACTGTCTTGCTGGTGGGGGAAGGGTCTAACTGAGCATGTGCAGTATGTGTGTCATCACAGCATGTTTCTGATTGTAAGAATAAGAATTTTTGCAACCGTCCCCTGTTGCAACCGTCTACCCTACTACAGCATATACATTTTTATTTGATTAAATGCCGTAGATGCATAGCTAATTTAACATTTAACCATTATATAACCTAATTTGTAAAATAATTATTGACAGCTATAGCTGTTATCTTTAGGCGCTTGTGCAATTTGTTATGAAATAGTCGTCATCGCGTTGTCTTCTTTTTCCTATTTGCGCCAAATTTGAGATGACAAGCTAGTGTAAAGTTCAGTTGTTAGATCATTTGAGTTGTTTGCTTGATTTCCAGGATTAAGATAAGGACAATGACCGGGTGCTCAGCTAACTGTTAAAGCCTGTCCTCCATGCAAGGGCAGTGGCTTGCCGGGTTTTTTTGGTAAGTTTAACCATGATCACTTCACTATTGCCCTGACTATGTTGTAAAATCAATACATTTGAATTAATATAGCCTAATGTTTTAGGTATTGTCTTGTCTGTGATCCAATTGGTGATTGATATAATTTGCTGATATTTATACTATTACACTCATCTAAATTGAAAAGAGTGTAATTTAAGCACTTTTATAATGGGATGACCTAAAATGTGTCATGCTTTTTTAAAATGGGTTTATTGGTCCTAAAATGTGTTGATTTCTCTACAAGAAGTACAAGAGTATGCTCATTGCATGAATGCCATAGAATTTGCATACTTGGTTCCGGAAGTTGTCACTACTTCCAACGCCTTTGCAATGAATCTGTGAGAGGCTTCCAGTTTGTTTTATAGTTCGATAGTTGAAATGCATCTTTATTGAGGATTCTGGGACCTCAAACAACGAACATTTTTGTGTTCCTATACAAATTGGCAACCCAAAGCCAACAGAAGTGTGGGTAAAATATGCCCAATGAAATCTCTGGGCCCACCAATCCTGCCAAAAGTTTTACAACCATACCTGGTCTCCCCTATAAACTGTATCATTGTGGATGCTTCATCGTGAATTTGTATATTTATTTGGATTTTGTATTAACATATCTACAGGCTATTCACAAAGTAAACTATATAACTCATACTATTTGTGTAATATTATCGACATGACTGTAGTTCAAAAAGTTGATTTAGTTATTGTCAAGTTGAATATAATGAATTGTAGTTCAAACGTTAAATGTAGTCTATTTTGCCACTTATCTGCAGAGTAAATATTTAACAATGGCCTATTACTCAGCATGCAGTGTAATGCTTAGTGCATTCGAGGGTAGGCCACCCAATGAACGGCAATAACTACCCGTGGGTGTAGTTCGATATAAGTAATTAGGGAGTTCTTACAATGACCAAACATATTCTTCAAGAGTCTATATTTTGGGAGGCAATATTATCAATTAAAACATAATTTTAAGCTCAAGCTATACATGCACAAATTTGTAAAAATAATTGTACACCTTTTGTTTGAATGAGACTTCTGGCCCGGTGGAATATGCAATATAACAACTTAGGTCAAATGCTGAACCCGGGCCTAATACTATGTATAGTAGCCTACTCACCCTGTGAGCGCATTTGAACTTGGGGATGTTTTTTAAGGCATATCTGTTATTGTACTGCAGTGAATAGTTGTAGCCAGCAGTAAAACAAAGCTGAAATAAGAAAAGGTAACACAAAAAAAATAATCAAATCTAGTTAATCTGTTGATCATGTAAACTGGAATTTCATGTTTATTGCATATTTCTGGAGGTATTTACACAACAAACAGATATTCTGAAACCAGGTCCTTGGTATTTTTAAATAGAATTAAGACAAAAACGTCAGTAATGATTCAGATGCTATGTATGGTATATCATAGTGTGCACATTAAAACTGTAGTAATTGACTGGGCTGTGTATTGAGGTATTTTAGGGGTTAGTAGACACCTGAGCATCCAGCCCACTATTTATTTTTTGACCAGCTTCAACCCACACTCACCAGCCCAAATGTTCCTTTGAATAATCATGCAACTAAAAATATTGCAAATACGTTTTGGCACAAGTTAACTGACAAAGATCGCCAAGTCTTGACCATGCTGCAATAAAAATAAATACAATCAACAATTAGCCTTTACCACCAATTGTGAGGGTAAATGCTTTATGACAAAACTGTAGTCATTCACAATTTTCCAAGAAATGCACTAGACAGCAAATATGCATTTGGAGTAAATGCGTGTGAGACATATCACAACTATTCCAGACCTTCCAATTACTTTTTTGCTTGACTGAGACTGCTGTGCTAACGTCTCAGGCATTTTTGATAGCTGGTTTTGGGCAACCTGCCACAGGCTTCAGATCTATACAACTTTGTAAACCAGGCATTCCTTGGTGACAAGTTCATGAGTTAAATGCTGGAGATGAGATTCTTAGGCTTTATGTGGTTCAGCTTCCATTGGGTGTACAGGAGCTACATTTGCAAAAGAGATCCTGATATGTGATCTTCAACCAATTCTTTCATCAAATCTACTTTACTCTAGTATTTGCTTGTTGTCAGCATAGTTTATCCTTGATCAAAATATTGTAATAAAAAAACTGCTAATAATGATGGCCTTGAAAACTAAAAAAAGACAGGTTCGGAAGAAAATATGATGTAATTAGATAAAACCATGGGCAATTGTGCCTTTGTTTGATGTCTGTTGTAGAAAAATTTGAAGACTGGCTATGGAGTACTGTCCATTACATCTGACACTCTACTGTCTTGCCTCCACATGTTCCCGATGTATTAGTGTGTTGTCTTCTTGGGTCCTTTGCCAAACTTGGCATCCAGACCAAGACCTTAAATGAGAGAGCACATAGAATGTCATGAGTTTAACTTGAACTGTTCACGGAAAACAATAACAGCAGATACTAACGCAGTACACTCTTGTTTAGTCAATAGTCACACATTTACGTTAAGTGCAGGCAGCAGCACACAATGGTGACTGGTGTCACAAAAAGAGATTTCTAGACAGAGGCAAAGCCAGAAAGTCTTAAGTTGAAAGGTTTCATAGATTCTCACCCAGGAACACAAGGATTGTTCCGACCCACTGCAAGCCACTTATGACATTGCCAAACAATATGACAGAAGCCAGGATGGTGAAGAACTTCCGCGTGGTGGTTACTATGGAACAAGTGAGAGGCCCAAAGTACGCCACCGTCATGAAGATGAAGGTCTACAGTGGAGGACAAGGAATGAGAGGCTTTAAATGTAAACACTGACAAGAGATTCTTATAAGGATTGTTTTCTTCCATTCCACACACAGGAAGCAAGAATCCCCCCATATGGACAATTTGCTAAGACCCACCTGACCCAGAGCACTAGTTAGTGCAAACAAAACGATGTTGAAGAAGATGCTGGGATGACGGTCAGTAAAGCTCATGAATTCCCATACTTCACCTGTCCATAGCACACCTGAGAGATGAACAGCACTGACTTTAACATGAAATGCAGTGAAAACATTACCCCCACTTTTCCATAACCAATACGTCCATCAGTTTTATTAAAGAACAATAAAAAAAATTCTAATATAAAAAGGTACATTTGCATTCCACAAATGTGGATAAAGAGTTCCACCTAGTGGCAAACAATAGTAACAATGGTATGGTTTGCTATTGTGGAACCAGACAATAAAAGGATAGGTAAAATAGTACAAAATAAGAGATGTACACACTACTCATTAGGACACTGAAATAAGAAATGTGTGAGTGAAAGACATTGGAATCAAGCAAGCACACCCATATGCACAGATATAGAGTTGTTCGGTAATCAACATGGGCCTCTTACCAAGTCCGAGCACTAAGGTGGACCACATGTTAATATTGAGCATCATATGGTTGGCGCTGGTCTGGAAGCGAGCCCTCATGTGGTCCTGGGCCACACCAGTCAAACCGTCCATTGTCAGAGACATAAGCTGAGATACAGGGAAGTCAGGTCACCAACTCACAGAGAACCTTACACACAAGGCATTACGGTCAATAAGAATGACATTAAAAACATTTCATCCCTTTGTAAAACAAATAAAATTAAAAAAGCAGGAAAACTTTTACCAAAGGGCAGAGCTAGTTGCACTCACCAAGAGAATCTCTCCAAACCCAAAAACATGGTCATTAGTGGCTGTGTTCTTGTTGGGCTTGTAGAGGAACAGGGCTACCCCACTCACGATCAACAGCACACACAAATACTTAGCCAGGGGGTACTTCTTCCTCAGTATCGTCACGCCAAGGAGCATAACTGTAGAAAACAAGAGCTCCCAGGTTAGGACCAGTAATGTGCACTGATAAATAATAATGTCCAGGAAGCTGCCTGGGGATTCCCTGGACCGCCTGCTCTAAAGTCAAATCTCACAGTGTTACATAATACATTGTGACACTAAAAGATCATGTAAATCAAGGATAGCTCAAGTCTGTGTGCTACAAAAAACAATAAAATATGGGTAAAAAATTTCAGTTTCTTTCGACAAAAACTATATCTGAAGGAGTGATAGTATGTACCGGGAGAACAAGGCATTGCAACTTCTAGGCAGTAAATAAAACAGATAACCCAACACTGAAGGCCAATGATAATGTGGGAAAAACAGATATGGCTCATAAAGACAAGCTGTAACAGTACAAGTTTAAAAGATGGCAGGCATATTATAGAGCATCTCAACTAACCTGGGATTGGCTTGCAGGATTTCCCCAACACCTACAAAATAAAGCAGACAAATTAGATTACTCTTTAGAACACAATGACTCTGTGCAGTGCTGGGTTTCAAATAACAACACATACTTGCATGATGACACTTCTTCAGTTATTGATTGTTCAGTAAAGGTAAGCCTCTATGTTAGACAAACATTTTAAAATAGAACCCTATCAATCAGAGGTTAAGGAACATTTTGTCATAAATAACTTTGTCATCTGAGTTTCTCTAGTTTTACAACACTGTTGTACCTCCATGAACTTTGATTTATTTGAAAGTAAAAAATAAAAAACTTAAATACAGTCAATGCTCATATATTGGATATGTACGTAGTACATTTAGGTACGTGAACCCTTAATTCCAAAGGGTTGTAAGTCTGAGAAGTGCCCCTTTCTTATTTTTACAGCCTCCATGTCAGGAACAACGACATGTACAAGTAAACTCACCTGTGTAGGGTAATTGACATACAGTAGGGCAGAGTTGCTGGATACCATGGCTCCAAGGTAAGACAGGGAACACAATCCATAGAGCCAGCTCTTGGTGTGGTCCGGTCTGGAGCCCTCAAAAAAATGGATCACTAAAAAGAAAAAGAATTGAAGAGTCTGCTAGCGCAAGATGATACATTATAAACTTTTATAAAATAAAGATCCAAAATGTGTCTAGCAAAAGTAAGCTTTAACTACTAGCAGAAGTGTATACTCACAAAACTTGGCAAATATAGCATTGAAGACGCACTGGATGAAAACCAATGTTGTGGCGAATCTGAACCTTTCTTTTGTGTCTCCCTCGCCATATTCTCCACGAGTGCTGAGTAAAATCAAAGAAATAGCAGCAATTTTGTAAAATATTGGCCAAAATAACACAATATTTAAAACCGTTTTACATCAACACTGAATATTAATTATGCAACTTCCATAAAAGGTTTTGCTTGCTCAGACACCTTCACAACAAGACCTTAAGAAAAGTACCAGCCAGCTGAAGGGTAAGATGCAATGCATTGCATTACTGAGAAACTAATAGAAAGTCTACAAACTCTAAACGTTTTAATCTGTTTTATGTCCAGCAAGTCCAACAACAAGTGATGTTAAATAGCAGACCTGTACCTCTAATTAGCAGGCGTGTTGCAGAAAAATATTCTAACAGGCTATATACTGTCGCTGTAGGACGTCACACTATGCAATTTAGGTCATAGTCCTATGTCAAGTTCAGCATGGCTCACTCACATATGGCCACATGGCATTTTAATAGCATATATAACGTACGTGTATAACTGGGTAAGGCTAGCTGTCCAGAATTATTGAAAGGTTATTGCCCTTTTTTCATTTTATAATGGACTTCAGGCAGTAGATTTAAACACACTTATAGATCATTATTATAGTTTGGTATTCTCGAAACGAGAGTGGAAATGCAAACCAAAAACATTCTTCTATACAACCATACAGTAAAACAGTTGCAATATAATTATTTAGCTCAAGTTTATCATCGAACGATTCAGCGGTTCGTTACAACTAGAAAAGCCTAACAGGTTTCTCAATTAGTTTACGGAAACAGATGGCAAACAGTGCTAGTTGACGATACTCACATTGTCTCTTGCAATATGCCATAATAAAAATAGCAAACGAAGACTCCCAAGAAACAAACAACGAATCGAACACGCTGGCTCTGTAAGAGCGAGTGCTTTTCTGCACCCTTTCCTGAAGTCATGCTATCGTCGATGAGTCCAGGTATGGAAACCAACACAGTTCCACTCCCACCACTGCCCCTCAAACCTACGTCCCGCTCCACTATCCCTGATGCAACAAGCCCGGAAATGGTGACGTTTTACCCCAAATTAATGGGGCAATAACTACAAGATAAATATACACCAATTAAACCCTGCACTTTGGATAAAATATATTCGGACACTAAAATAATTTGGACCACTGGCTACCTAACGCTGACGCGCCTCGGTAGCTAACAGAACATTAACAGCAAACCGTAAGTGGTTACTTGCAACCATTCATATTTTTTCTCAGGCCTCACTGGCTCTTCCACAACGACTTATGTAAGCGCATATTTGAAAAGGCGTAACAAGACGGAACAAAACATAAAATATTTGATGGTGAGGATGCCCGGTAAAATGTTCATTCAGAAACGTTGAATGTTTTCATCGAGTACGGAATTGCGTCATATTAAGGTTGCTGCTGACAGGACCTAAAGGCTTACGATGGTTTAGCCTGTTGCCTATATTGGTTCCGAAGCACAATTATGGATATAATAAATTTTTTAGGATATGTGTTTATTGCTGTCTTGATAGAAACACAAATATCTGGCTATTCGGTAATATATTTACATTTCAAACGGTTGAACCCTACCCTAATAAATTAATGGCATAATACAGACTTCTGCTGAAGCTTAAGAGGACCTTTGTTGAAATTTGTCGCATCGCTTTATTTCGTCCTGAAATGTGGAGTAAGACCATTGGTTCAAACAAGTCAATGAAAGCCAATGGAACAGAGTAATTTATGAAGAGGCGGAGTTTCTGTGAAATAAATACAGCTACACGTGTACAAGAACATAATGACAACAATGGAATATACCTATCTCTGCATTAGACAGTTGTTTCCGTCAGTAAAGCCATCTCAAAACTTAAAGGCAAACGTACATATATAGGAAAGACTTTATCAGTGATACATTTTCACTGATAAAGACAAATTGTCCACAAATCACCAGACCATAAAAAACATTTCCTGTTATTTTAAGGCTCAATCAAAATGTCAAAACAAATGTCAATCATGTACAAAACATTTCTATGGCAAATATAAAGGTCTACCAAAATCATTATCAAAACTGCACCACAAGCAGCTTCTATGATCTAATCTAACGTTACCAGACATGTAAATATCACATTCCACTTCTAACTGCATACACACAACTTTGGACATATAGGCTACAGACCTAAAAAATAAACAATACACCTTTAAATTTCCAAAAGTTTAACACAAGACAGAGAACAGTAGACAGCTATTATATGCAAAGGAACTCAAATGCATTCACCTTTTATTCGTTCGCTATTACTAAGTGCTTGAAATTTTGACTACTGATGAAAATTCCCGTAGTTTGATATAAAATTTGCCCGAAACAATTAAACATACTACCATTAAGAAAAAACTAAAGTTATTGGAGATAACAGTTAGCAATATCAAACATATTTAAAACTGTATATGCATTTTCGATTCTCCTTGATTGTTGGGACTCTGATTGAATTCATCATCACAATATTGGATCGTTGAAATCAGTGATAAGGCGGCAATGATTGAAATGGTGAGAGTCATTTAAAATTCTCTTAAATGACTCGTTTTCTTTTAAAGATATAAAACAAAGCAAATAATTGCACATATTAATGTGTTTTACTCCTGAAAGGATCCACTAAGATATCCCCCGACAGCACGCCCAGTTGCCTGGTAGGGGACTGAGCTTTGACCCGAGCAGCCAGTTACAGGTGAGACTGACAGCCCACGGAACAGAATATCCATGGAGGGCAGAAGGGGTTTCAGCAGACTGACTGGGCAAAAGGCAGAGCCTCCATGGGGGGTAAAGTTCACCTTGTTAGGGTCAGGGCAAGATGGTTGGAGGAAGGGCCCACAATGGGATGGAGACCTAGTTAGGAGATAGGGAGAAGGAGAGTGAGAAGGATTTATATGCAATTAAAGTACATCAAGGTCAATTTAAAACAAAAACAAGGACAATACTTACATTTCTTCACACACGCGTACCCGCTCACAACCCTCTGGTGGCTCTCTCTGGAAGGTGTATGTTTTGTTGGGACGCGGCCAAGACAGAGAGGTATCTAAAGCCACTGGAGAAGGAGGTGTGGAAGGAGGGCATTGGGCCTCGCATTCCACAGGGTCTGCACAAAGGAGAGAGAACCATTCAAACGTCTTTATTTAGGGGCTTACACATAACAGGGCATATCTCAGCTTAGTCCAACCAATTATACTGCTCTCTAACCTGACTCTACCATGGGACAGGGTGAGTGGGATGGGGAGAGAAGAGCTGGGTTCAAGCAGCAGGGGGACCGTGATAGAGACAGAGGTGAGGGCTCCAGGATGCCGGGGGACTGAGAAGGAGAGGGAAATGCCGGATCCAAGTGAGCTGGGGAAGGATCCCTCTGTGAGCCACTGCTGCACCTTGGGGCAGGGAGAGGGGCCCTATGGCCATCTGGGACATCCAGAATCTGTAACAACCAGGAGCGATTACTAGGCTAGAAAAGCTTCAGATCAAAAAGAATATGCAGAAGTTTTAGTTTTTTGTGTTTCAATTCAGTTGGCACTTGGAGAGCCCAGCTAGTCTATAAGAAGTGGAAGCCGCTGTTCAGCATCTTCACCTTGTGCTGTTCCTCGGGCCTCTCAGTGACAAAGACTCCCTCTAATTCTAGGTTGAGGCCCTCAACACTGCGCCTTAGCCTGGGCGCCAATCTGCTTAGGGGAGTAAGAATAATAGTCTGGGAAGAGACCAAGCACACAGAGGAACAGTGTAAGGCAGTTTCTCTCTTGGTACGTTCTGGCACAATTGAACTCCTGATTTTCAATGGCTGGAGTTTCGACAAAGTAATGCACTCAAAACGTTTCTATAATGGAATGTGAATCAGTAGAGTCTGTTCAACCACAGGGGCAATGCAGACATACCGATGACACCAGCTCCTAAGAAAAGCTGCTGCTTTTTTTATCGCTCTGTTGCCTGCCTCTCTCTCTACTCTGCCAGGGAAACTTGACCTTATATTAAAAACATGCATGAAATCTAATTTGCCTCATCCTTTTTTACTAACATTCCAGGTCTCCAAAAGTTCAACCAAATTTGAATGTACAACATTCTATTCAAATTAGTAGTGATCAATCATGGGTATGCTACCTGACTGGTGCCGGCTGCATGGCCTCCAGGTAGCGGGTGGTGAGGACGTTCATACCCGCCTGAGGGAGCGGCATGGCGGGAGCGCTTCTGCAGCTGGTGCCTCAGCTTGGCTACCTGAGGGAATAGCAGTGAAAAACAGATTGGTTCAGGTCTTGGTGTTTCTAAAAGTTGTAGTATTTGGGGAAATTACTCAACATAGGAAAGGAAACACTTGCCTCCCGTAAGTGTTCCGTGCTGCTCCATGATGCAGAGCGTTTGTGCCCCCCAATACTTCGTCTACCCCGGCTCTCCTCTGCCCACGAGTTTGGTGTCTAATGAAAGAACAGACATGTTTTGTGTAGAGGTCTTAGAAGGCAGCAGAGAAACGTTGAGTACTGTTTTGAAGTGACACTCCACAACCTTTGAAAATGCATAGCAGCCATTAATCCACAGAATAGAACGCCAAACGGTCACAGGATCTGTGTAACTACTTTTGAAAAACAACACAATAATATGATTTAGCCAATTGTGGTGACTGTGCTATTGCCAGATTTAAATGTTGTAGACTAAACCATTACAGTGTTAGCGTGTTCTAGCACTCTGTTGGTCACAGCTTTCTCCCACTTTCACATACAAAAAACAAAGAAGCCAGGGAATTCCACACCCCACAGCGGCGTGTTCATACCGGCTTCTTGATACCAGCTGCTGTTCCTCTGCCCACAGGCCCCGGTGTGAGTACCGCTGACGGCTCAGAGGACGTTGGTGTGTGGTGGCTCATCCTGGCAGATACCTGGGCAAATGCCAAGTTGAACTATAGGCGCAGACACTCCTGTCCTGGTAACCCCACTCCTTTCAGGTTGAACCTCTACAAGTTCCTCTCCTCTTGTTTTCTACTCCTCTATTGAACCAAGCCACAGTGCTTAGCTTAGCTTCGGCATCCATGCAACATGGCAAAGTCCTCTGAGTCTACTGTCATAGTACAGACTGCTCTTGGAGTCTCTCAGCCCTAAATCAAAGTATACAACTCTCATTGGTCTTCCATGGTCAAACACATCTCGCTGTGCTCTGAGCTAATGTCAAGACATATTTATCAATATAAATTTAAAGCATTGACACCAAGCGCTGCCCTATCTAGTGAACTCACAGTTAGGCCGCCACGCTAAATAAGACAGGAACACGAGTCATTTGCACAGTGATACTAGTCTAGAGTTACAGCTGCTGCAGCCTGTCCCCTTCCCCTTACCTAAGACATGAACGGGGAGATCACGGGACACAAAGCTATAAAAAGACAAGGTGACAAAATGCTCCAGCTTAAGTTTCTAAAGCGCATTCAGCACAGTGTTGAACATCATATCAAACACGTTGAATGTACTGTTTTGTGAATTCTGTTAGTAGTTTAAAAAGATGATATCATGAAAGCCCAATAGAGATCCTTTCATATCGGTTAGTTAACCACTGGCAAATTCCCTAGCATCACCAAAGTGGTTGTTTGGGAAAATCTGGCGGTATTAATAATAATGTATGGCCCTAATGGCGGACCAAAGGCAGGCATTTTCAAGTATCTTAGGTTAAAGTGAGGAGCTGTGCTAAAGTGGTCAGTTTTCGGTAAGTGCAAGGGCTGGGGGTTGGGGTGCTGGGATAATGAGGTCGAAGGCAGCTTCTCTGCACAATGGAGGGGAGGGGGTTGGTTCAGTTAAAACTGAATCTAGAATGGCCATTGCATAGACTAAGTGAGGAAGGTGGATACAGTACGCAAGATGTTTAGGCACTAAACTTGAGTGACAAGTGGGGTGTGGGTTGGGGAGGGCACAGTACAATTGACGTTTGGATACAACAGCAAAGTTTGAAAAGAACAAAACTCATCTGGTCATATGGTTGCCTTACCTTAATTACCTTAATCCAAAACAGCCAAACACAAAATTGCTGGGTGGAACTCAATTGTCATAAATGTAAATATAAAAAAGGAAACAATTTTTTTCTATATAAAACTATAACTATAGATCAAAATATATATATGGCCATTCAATTGTAAGGTTTTTCCAATGGTACATTTTCCCCACCTGTGTGGCCTTGTCATTTACACAGGTAACTGATGGATTCTCTGTCTCTTTAGGCCACTGGCCCTGCAAATATGGTCCAACGATGGCGTCTAAAGAGAGGGTGCGACGGATGGTTGGTTTTGGGGGACGACACTTGATCCTGTCAACTTGTTGAACAAAATTTTACAATATTATTAACACCTCCAAACATGGTCAAATGTGAATACAAAATAACATGGATAATAACATTAGTCAGGTAGGAAGCTATGCAAACAGGATCACAATTACTGAAGTAAAGGCTCCAGACAAATCAGTAGGAGTATATAAACTTTCCTGACTTATGAGCGGCCTTGATTGGCATGCAGTCCACTAGGTGTGTGTGTGTGTGTGTATGTGTGTGTTGGCAGCTCTTTTTAATCACTGGTAGGTAGGAGCCATGCCACTGAGCTTGGAGCAAAACAACACAAAGACTATTGCACAAGACATGCAAAGGCTTTGCTATGGCAGCATGAAGGCCGGCCCATTCCTTTGCCTCTCTGCAAATACCACTTCCCTTCACCCAACTTCCCAGGGCAGACAGGATGTATAAATAAACACCTTAGCAGAAATTCTTGAGATACATCGTTACAGATGACAAACAGGGTAATGGTAGAGCACCAAGAGCAAAACAAAGAGCCCTTTAAAGTTTAAACCATAGTTTCTGTTGCCATGACACAAGCAACTGAGGTTGAAGTTCCAACTGAAAAATTCAAATTTGTCTTGAATTTGATACGTATAATTAATATCTTTAGTATTTGGAAATGTCCATAAAAATATATATAAAAGTATACCTTACATTTTAACGGGTTTGTTATGCAGAGGAATCATAAGCAAGATCCTTACTTAGTTTTGAAAATACATTGTACTATACAGATACACATTTCTTTGGTTGCAAGCGAAACGTGCAAAAAAAGGTAAACACGCAAGCACATGTGAAGCTTAATATACCACTTTGTATATTTACCTGTCTTGTCATATCTGCAGCGTTGTGTTTCATTGTGAAGCTGGAATGGGACAGTAGCTCGGAGGGGTTGTAAAGGGTCGCATCCCCGAGTAGCTCCACTTCTGCACGACATCTCCAGAGCCCAAATCCAACCAACCACACTTCACAACTTTAAGGTAAATTAAAGTATCAGCGTTCTGTACAGCCTGACTTACTTTTAGCTAAAGGTACGCTTTTAAATTCCCTCGGGAATAATTGGGGTATGTCTCATTTATTGTGAATAAATATCCACAATGATGGTTAGCCTCTTGTTAGCAAGCCAGCTTTCTTTTGTGATGACCATGATTTCCTCAACTTATTTTTAAACTCGTAAGAAAGAAGCAAGCTACTTAACGTTGCCGGGTTTTAAAGAGCATGCATTTTTATTGCATTTGAAATTCGAAAAGGTCTACGCATAGAAGTGCAAACTGTCTACCAAACAATGTTTACAAATCAACAACAGCCTCAAGTCTCTGTCATACTACTATCTCGTTTTGTACTATTTACTTGTAAAGGGCTAGGTGAATGACGAACTCTTGATCTGGTTGGATGGTGAAAAATACTACTGAAAAGCTATTGGACAAAAGTTCTTTCCATCGCTCTAGACAAACTGAAGATCCTGCTTCATTATGCATGCATAGTGGACTATGCACCACAGAAGTCGCCTTCAAAAGCAAAGGATACAAAATGTGTAACTATGAAGAATTATTAAACCATAATCCCATAGTTTTATGTCACAAGCCCATCATATTGCAAGACTCTACAGCGAGGATTTCCACAGATCAGTTTAAAGTAATTGTTTTAGTCTATATAGTCTAGCTCATTCAGATATGTCAATCAAAGTTAGGATATCATTAGCCAATTAAACAGTAAGGCCTGGGCCACATAAGATACGTTAAAGTCCTCTGTTATAACGAAAATACAACTACAACTTAATCTGTTCCAGGACATGACCAAATTGATGGAACCTGCAAGTATGTCGGCTTGTTTCACTTTAATGCATCTATACTACAAGCCACAAGAGGGTACCAGTGGAACATATATACGGTGAAATTCCCACCAACAACCAGAAATCCTAAACAGATGCTTTTCTGTTTCAAATACTTTTAAATTAACTATATTTTCTGAGAGCACAAACAAGCTGAGACATTAGACAGGAAACGGCAGTTTATTGCAACAAAAAACACAAAGGTCATTGAACTTAAGAAACTAAATATGTACATGTAAAAATAATGAAAGGATTTGTTTATCAAAATAAGATCGATAAAAGCATAGTGAAAACAGGACATTTGATAGAGGCAACATATTGCTTAACAGATTCACACATACTGCAGCAGTAAAAATTATTATTTGAGCGGGTCAATTCAACGGTTGAGGTTTGGGAAAATCCAGCTACTAATGCTGATATCATTTTGTCACATGCATCCAACACACAGACATAAATCTTGGGAGCACACTCATTCCCCATTCTACAAGACACCAAAAGAGGTGACTTTGTGAAAATGTACTCTCAGTTTTATTCACACCAAATTCAGACAGAGTGGTATTTTCAGTTTTGCTCAAATATTGTCAAGACGGAGGATAGTATAGGCAAAAAGCAGAGACACTGGCATACAGGCAGCACAATGGGCAAATGATACAGCTCAGAGCAGATGTAGGCATGTTAAAGAGGAGGAATGTTTAAAACCTTTGGAAAGCTAAGTAAATATATAATTGCCATGATGATGAAGGTAATTCACACAAATGTCAACGTGTTGACAAAGAAGAGAGGATTAAGCCATACAGAGAGGATCTGAGTATTCTGTAAGTTATAATAATAACTTCATAACATCCATCCATACAAAAAATCATAACGAAAAGCCTTTCTGATTAATTCCTTTCTAGCTGAAATGGGGCTGGTGGGATGCAGAGCACAAGAAGGTTGGTGGTAGGCTTTTTGAAGCACAGTTGTTTGTGTATGGTTATTCATGGTCAATGCAGCATCACCAGGCAGGGAGATGGGGGCTGGGATCGGCTGTAAGCTTGGTGCTGCTTAGGCTGTGGTGCGCACACTAGCTTGGAGAGAGAGCAGGGCTTGGCTCTGTGCTGATGTTGACCAGACACTCGCTGGACTTGAGGCTGGCTAGCGACTTGCAGCTGGGAATAGAGGCTAAAGAGCCACAAAGACCCAGCATGGAAGGGGTGTCGTCTTTTTCTGAAAAGAAAAAAAAAGAGGAACTACAATACAACTCTGTGTCTGTAGCACATGCCTTAGCTTCCAGCATAGCTTAAAACACCCATGCAAAACCACACTATGAACGGAAAATAGAAGGTGATTCTTCTGAAGTTTTATGCTCACAATGTATCAAAAGTATACACATCAAACATTTGTTGTCTGATGTCCTATGATAATATACTACCATTTTATATTTACCTGCTGTAGACCAGGCACCATTTCCATTACGTTTTATGTTGGCCTTGTGGGACTCATTCAGACTGACCTCAGCAGAGAGCTGCTCCAAACTGTGGAAGCTCCTTCTGGGAAACACAGAACATCCCAGAACACATTATGCACTTTGATACATTTTTCATACATACGTTTTCATGTATGAAACGTTTTCATGTATATCATACAGTTTCATATGTAAAACCCTAATTGCACCGATCTCAAAACGGCGTGAAACATGGAGACAGGCACATGCTGCACTAACCGGTGTGTAGGTTTACCTGTGGAAAAGTTTGACATCGGCTTGGTTGTTTCTAATGGACGACCACTGGTTGACCAGGGGAATGGGCAGGTCCTTGGTAAGGTGGGAGGAGTCACAGGGGACCAGCATGGAACTGAGGAGAAAGACAGGAGGAGGCCTTCCATTGGTGTTGGAAAACTGTCTTTATGAATTGCTCGTGAACAAATGCATGCTCCTGAATTACAGGGAATGTATGTTTTTTACCTCTATATGTGCTATGTGTTTTTGTGTGTGTGTTTGTGTGTGTATGCTCTCACAGTTGTGCTTGCAGCTCCAGGACAACAGCTTCTAGCTCCTTCTTCTCCTGCTGGCTCTGAACACTGAGCTCCTCCAATGCGGTGCTTGTGCGCCTGTTCTCCATTTCCATGCTCTTCAGCTGGGACTCCCGCAGACGCACCAGCTCCTCCAGGTAACCCTACGTACACATGCACATGCATGCATTAGTTTTTATTATAACAAATGATATATACACACATATATATATATATATATATATATATATATATATATATATATATATATATATATATATATATATATATATATATATAATACAATATTTTGTTTGTTGCAAAAACTTGTTCTTGACAAGGCACCTTCTGCGCATAGACGATCTTGAACCTCTGCTCCATCTTTCGGCACTTGGTGCTCCAGCTCTCCTCGTCGGTGACCAGGGGGATGTAGGGGTGTTCCGGGACACTCTCCTCACTGGCACTGCTGTCTACACTGCCGCGGTCGTCCTCGTCACTCAGGTAGTCATAGCTGCAGGCAAAGGAATAGGGCCAGTGTCATTTCCTAACGGCGGTTCACACCTGTTTCTAGGCCACCATCTGTTTTGACATGACGACATGATTGCAGTCTATGCGTCAATCACCTCTGAGTGAACTTCAGGTAAGGTGTGTAGTCAATCACAGCTGGGGATTTTCCATCAAGTGCCTCCCCTTTCAAACAAAAACTGGACAAACAAAGCAAGGAAATAAGGTTTGGACAAAGTCAAAATGCCATTGCTTCAGTAATTTAGTTGGACATGAGGCCTAACCTGAAGTCTATGGCACTTAGTCCAATGAGCATGCCGGTCAACACTGTGGCTTCCTCTCTCAGCATGATGGCACCATCATCATAGAACCTCCTGCCATTTAAAGAGGTTCAGGACAAGGAAATATGATAGGGGGTCAGTAATGAGGATATAGAATACAGTCCATAGTGTGCTAGTGGGCACTCTGACCTTGTTGTCCTTGTGTCTCTTAAAGCTGTAGCCACATACTCAGACAGGCGCTTTTCCATCAGAGCCACTCGAATCCATGCCCGACCCTACAAACAGATAGATGGTGGGTGGTGATTCATGGCACAAATATAAAAATACATGGCCAAAGTTGTTCATGCTGTTGCCTTTGACAACAGGCTTGATACTTATGTGTCAGCCATTTTATATTTCTAAGCCCAGATTGCCATGGTAATAAGCTCTCTGTTCTTTCATCTCATTGAGATCTACTCGCCTGTAAAGTCTAACACTCTTCTTCTTTTATCCCTTAAAGGACCCCTAATGTAAGATTTTGACTATTTCTTTGTCTAGCATTGTTTTATCACTTATGGGGATTGTACCAACAACCTGAAAAAGTTAAAGCTGTGCCTTGTGCATGTTCTCTCATTTTATCTCTTACAACACATCTACCTTATTTTACAAACTGTTCTGAATTTCACTGATTTGTGACATAGGAAATCCAAGTCAATCTAATTGGCCAATCATGGACTCGGCTACTCCGGCCGCAGCCATGACAACAGTGGCATGTTACTATCCCTAGCCAATAACATAACTCAGCTGATGAATGTTAATGAGCAATGGGCGTAAACTCGCGTTCACCACTGAAAACGGCATGTAAGTTGGAAGGGAAGAAAGAGGCACCTTAGAATAATGATTTAAAAATATCAAAATAGTTTTTGTTCAAATACTTTTTAATGTGCTGCATAAACAAAGGAAGCACACAAAAATGTATGATTGTCTACTGTATGGGCCATTTAAACGCACACATTCATACACACATGCACACACACACAAACCACTGTTCTTGCCTTGGCTCGTGAGGAGCTGATGTTCTCAATGTTTTCGATGCTGCCGATGCAGTTGTTTTGCACCTTGCTGCACGCAAGCCGGATGTAGTCCCAGAAGCTGCGCTGGCCATCTGAGCTGAACCAGCTTCCGGGACCTGGTCCAAGGTTGAAATGCAACTGTGATTCATGTAACCTTCAACAGCAATCACTTTGTGGCTCTGTCATACAAATACACAGGCTGTGCACCAGAAGCACACAACTACATATAGGCACATTGAGATATAAGTATTACCTTTTATTTCAAGTACATTTAAGTAAGTATATAAACTACATTTTGTAACACCTTTGTAACATCTTTTACCTTTTGATAGAATAACCAAGCAATGAGCAATACTTATATCAGGAATGTGTGATGCACTGTTCACTGTGCACTACCTGCTGTGTTTCCTTTAAAGCGGTGGCTAAAGATGTGTTCCAAAATTGCAGCAAAGTTGATAAACTCCTCTGACGTGTCATCGATGGGCTCAGCTGTGTATTTCTCCAGGAGAGTCTTTACAGAGAATCTGGAAGATGAGCCAACACAGTGAATTCAAACCTTTTGAATAATGATATGGATTGAAAGAGTAATAGGCATAAATGCTTTAAACCGTAGTTGTGAAAACCTTTGATTGTGGTGCTTGGCAAGCCTGTAGGCGACAGTAAGCTAACACCACCACCACCTTTTGCAAGGTATAAGTACACTACAATAAACAATTAAGCAGAAATATAGTATCGTAAGACAAACACAAGCAGCGAAAATTAATGCGCTACTGTAGTTGAACCTTGCAACAATAGTAGGGCGGAGGTTTTTTGAGAGCCGCGCCATCTTGTCCAACTGAGGTCACCCCCGATTGTCTTGTGTTCAACACAATGTCCTCCTTCAGACCCCGGCCGGCGTTGCCGTGACGACGGCACAATTAACCCCCTTGTCTCGACCTCGGCAGAGATGACATGGTCGTCGGCATTGTAGCCTTTGTCCTCTGGGCTTCCAGGTCACATTGGGTCCTATCGGTCCCTTGGTTGAGGATCGGCCATCATCTAAGGATGATCAAATCGCCCTACCCCTCCCATCCGCTACTTTACACATAGTGGTCGGATCTATTTAGGGAAGGCGCTGCCACTGCTTTAGTCTGGCTGTTGACCTCCAACACCTACCACACCACTCCAGGCTGGAAGCTATGCAGTGTATAACCTAGGAGCCAGGGTCCAGGCAACCGCCTCCAGTTTCATGGGCAACACCAGCATCACCGAGGGCAAGACTGCCCTGGCTGTGGGTAGTACCTCTATTGCCAGGGGCAAGACTACCGTAGCCTTGGGCAACTCCTCCATCTTCAGGGGAGTGACTACCACCTCCATGGGAGATTCCACCATCAGCAGGGAGAAAACAACGGTGGCTCTGGGCCGAGCCAGCTTCCACAGAGGCACCACCACCACCTCCTTTCGCAAAGCATTAATGCCCAAGCGCAGGACCACCTAGATGGACAAAACCCCAGACGCCAGGGCTAAGACACCCAAACGTACAAAAACGTCAAAAAAAGACTCTGACGCTGAATGGAAAACTACTTTTTTGTCCAGCAAGACCTCGTTCACTAAGGGAAGCACTTCCCTCCTGAAGACAAAGTACGCCATCTCCTGGGGCAAAACCTCCGTCTCCTGGAGCCGGACCACCATCACCTTGGGCAAGACCACTGTAACAATGGGAAAGACCTCTGTCACTCGAGGGGAAACCACCAGCTCTATAAGCACACTGACCTTCACTCACGGAACAAAGTCGGTGTCCGTGATAAGAACCACCCACACCAAGGGTAAAGACACTCAAAGCAGCGTCTACTGGGATTTCCACATGTAAATGTACACGACACTCAAACTGAGTGATATTCATATCTGGTCAGTTTTTGCAGGTTAGTAGCTTAAAATCTTGTCTTTGGCTGTGTGCTTTGTGATCAATGTATAGCAAACATTATCGATGAAGAATTATACTCCCTGTGCTAAATATTTTACCAATTGAATATCAAATGCTGCTTGGGATTCCCCATATTGGAAAAGTGTTAAATGAGTTGCAGACCAAATGAGCTTGAAAGCAGATGACTCTGTCTTTTTTTCTGAGCCACGCTGAGAGCATTTTTCAACTGTGCCATGGATGAGAAGAAGGTTTTGTGATGTGCTGGCTGGGAGGGGAAGTGTGAGACAGCTGTGTGTGATGTATTAGGAGACACAAGACAGTGTGTGTGTCATCAGCACTGTGCTCAGAACCTCAGCCTATAAGCTGTGCTTATATTGACATCTTTGATAGGCTTCAAGTGAGTGATCTTGCATGCAAATAATTTGGACCACAATTTCTCGGTATAACTTTGATACTATATAATTAAAAATGTTTTGAGCGAGAGAAAAATCCCATTGTAAAGATTGGTGGATGTATCAGTGCTTATAAAAACAAGCTTACCCCTACACTGCTTGGCTTGATCATTTTTGTTTTGTTTGCAGATGTTACATTACACAAAATGAAATATGATCCGAATAAAACACGAGAAAAATTCACTCAATGCAAATACTAGATGTTATGATGATGTGATAACAATGTGAGAAAACTAAAGAATGCAAAACATGACGGAACCACACCCATTTCAAATGCAGTAGAGGAGCAGTCAGAGGCATCGACTGAGGACACATCCATCATACCAGCTCATAATTTATACATCTAACGTTATCCTGTGAGTGAATTCTACAAAGAAACTATGCCTTACAATCAAGGGATATAGATAACAATGTCTCCAAATAAAATGATGTCACCACAGATTGTCCGTTTTCCAACAATGTCTTCTTCAGTGTTGTGTGTCGTCGTGGAGATAAGACAATCATGCCACTGTGCCAGTCCCCCCAGATAGGCCGTAGCCACCTACGGCAGCCTCTGTCCATTCACAGGGACACATGGGTGGTATGTGGCCTTCCAGAGCCCACGTCGACAAGCTCAACGAAGACATTATGTGACACGGGGGTAGCACTATCCACGCCTAGCATTCTGGTTGAGTCTGGACTGTAGCTACTGTTACTATCACACCCTGGGTTTGGAGAGTGGGGTGTGCTGCATGAGTGTGCGATGCGTTGTGTCGAGTGAACCCCAAAATTCACCACCTCAGCTTGGTCAGGAAGACTACCTTCTCCTCCATGGGCAACACCAGCATCACCGAGGGGAAGACAGCCCTCTCTTTGGGCAACACCACCATAAAGAGGGGAAAGAGCAAGATCACCATGGGCAGCTCCTCCATCTCCAGGGGCAAGAAAACCACCTCCCTGGGCTCGTCCACCATCAAAAGCGGGAAGACCAAGATCAACTTGGGGAGTGCCTCCTTCAGCAGGGGAAGCACCACCACCTCATTTCGCAGAGCCTTCTTCCCCAAGCGCAAGACCCTCTAGATGAGAGGGTATTGCACTGGGCATGGAGACTGGAGGCCGTTTCCACAAAACAAAAAGACAAAACACAGCACCATCACAGGGGACATATGGACATCACTACAGCATCAGCAATGGGCTTAGAAAAATTTACATCAAGAATTGGATTACATTTTCGTTGGAAACATTAACTTTTTGATGATGCAGGATTTATCAAGGAAACAGGTCAGTAGCATCACAATGCTAACGCATCCTAAATATTTGTTTTCGTCCTATATAATTATTTAATCTGGACAAAATATAGGCTACATGAAACCTAACTCTGCTATGCTCTATATAATGGAAGATTGAATTGTAACTGTACTATCACATTCTAGTAAGATATACCCCTGACCTTTGGAAACTAAGTTGAGTATAGTAAGTCAACATGAAACTCACATTTTGAGTTCAAGTAATATGCCTGATTTGAAGGGCGGGAATCACTGACAGAACTCAGATGCAAATTGACTGAAGGGCCACAGCAACATGCACTTGGTACGATTTGACACTGAAAAACAACTTCTGGGCTTCATCAAAAGCATCTTTTGTGCCCCCTCTCACTTTCCCTGGACAACAGCCAAGCCCGCTGTCGCCCTCTTCAAATGCCCTCTTGTTCATTTTCACCGTTCTTTACTGTACTGTTTACACAGTTGTTTTCATTATATCAATAGCAATTATAATGATGGCAATATCATCTTATCAACACTAAAAGCGAAAGCCAATTCCTTTAACTACTTATCCTCTCATTCTGCTTCAACCTTCCCATGACTGCGTTTTTTTTTTTACTACAGCTGACCTGGTTTCTCCCTCTCTCTCTAGTTGTGGCCTAACCAGCAGGATCAACTGACACAATATGACTCCTTTCTGACCCTGTGAGACAGCGTCCTATGTTGTTTGAAACCTCCCGCACTGTGTCACCACTCTCCTCCTTCCAAAAAGGGCAAAAATAACTACCACCAATTAAATACATTTTGCTCTAAACAAATATCTACTGGCTCAGTAAAAAAAGCTGTGTGGCATGCAAAGATCACCCACGATAATATTATGCAGGGTGTGTCTTTCTTCCCTCCCCTTCTTCTGCAACTGAATGTCTAGGCAAAGTGTCTCATGGTCAGCGTATGTGAAACTAGATGAGAGTGCAAAGGGATTGCTGAGGGTGCTGGGCTAAGAAGCTCGGAAGATATAAATCAGAGCCTTGAGTCCGATAGGGGAGTGAAAACAGGTTACAAGAATGTCACCGTGAAAAGAATGGAACGGTTCCGACAGACATGTTGGTTAGCATGCTATGGTAAAACGTTAAAGGAAATCAGCCTCAGTCCAATTTAGATTCTGTACCATATGTATTTTTCCATACAGCTGGTTCAAGGAGTACACAAATCTACCTTACTCTTAACAATAAACAATGGTGCTTTTCCCTCTCAGAGGTTTGATGGGAAAAGAAGTAGTGCAGAGAAGATGGTGGGGGATGTGCAATGAGAAAGGGGCACAGTGGATACTGGAAGCAAGTGAGACTATTGTCTTGATTAAGCATTTCAATGCTACAAGGACATTCCAGATGAAGGAGCATGGACAGCAGCATACCAACTGTCTCTTCAATATAGAGAACCCTGTTTTTTTATTGGTTTACAGGAAGAAATACAGCATTAGTAACCTATAGGATTTCAGAGGTCTCACCTATCTTATTTATGTTTTCTTAGGTTCACCTTGTCAACATCGGTGTCATCTATCCAGTCCTTGGCTTGACAACTTTAAGCCAAAATATGTGACAGCAAAGTAACTGTGATTTACAGCACAGTGCAGCCGGTGGCTGGTAGCAAGATTCCTTTGCGACTGCTGACTATCCTGGTTTGACTATTTTCAAAACAGTAAAACAATATTTAATATAAAATTTACATTTAAAATAAATTGCAATTAAATGGAAAGAGCCTTCCATAACAACATTACGAATAGGTAATGATAAGGTCATGGTAAGGAAAATATAAAAACATTTGCATAAACACCAATATAAAATATTACTTCAGGAGACTATTGTCAGCAGACACTTTTCCAACTGGACCATAAATCTAGCGTGTTTTAATACCTGTATGCCTACTCATACTATAATATCTTACGAAAAATTATCATTGCCTATAATGCTATAATGTCCCATGTGGTGGTATATGAGTAGGTCTTTCTCAACAGTTTTCTGTTGTTATGACCCCTGGTGAGAGAACCCCTGTACAACATCCCTTCAATTTGACAGTTGAAGGCCCACAAGGATCCAAGATCTCTAATCCAAATGATATCGAAAGCCCTTATCAAAGATATACCAAAGGGTTTTAAATAAAAATGTATACAAGAACACAAAGGTGTTAATCTATGGTTGTACTGTATGTTAAATGTGTATAGTGTAATAGTGGTAAAAAAAATACTTTATATATACAAGCATGTATTAGGAAAATGCTTTTGCTCGTGTGCTAACGCAACACTAATGTGAGCTTAGCTTAGGTAGGTGAATGATCTGGAAAGTGGCTGTGTCTCTGTCAGTGGATATAGCCTGTACGTATTGCACAGAGGTGATCCTTATCTGCTGATCCACAAAAACCTGATAATTAAGGAGCCCCGCCTTACTTAATGCACTGCCAGATGGGCCTAAGGGCCACAGCGGACACCTCTCTCCCTCCAGTTGTACTGAAGGTCAGATACCCTTTGACTACTTGAAAGCCCTCTACTGACTCATGGGAACAATGCTGTCAGGAGAAGAAAAAGGGGTCACACTGCCTTATAACCAGTCTGTCATTTTTATCAACAGTGCTGTGAATGCCCACTGCCCAGCCAATGAGCAAATGACAGGCAGCCCTGACAGTGACACAGTTGTCTTCAATTACCCAAAACCTTGGAGAATTACCCTGAAACTGAATTTAATCTATGTCATGTTTGTCTTTTGAAGATGGAAGTGTGTAATATGCGTAACTGATGATGAACAAAACTGTTTTGACATTGTGTTTACTGTGTTGTGTCCTCTGTACCTTGTCTTGAACTGTTTGGATTTTAATGTTTTTAGCAGTCTCTGGAATATGACTCTCGCTTTGTGCTCTTGCTAATCTTTCTTGGAGTCTGTAGTTATTATTTCCGTGCTCTACGTAATGTTGTATGTGTTCTGTTACTCTGTATGTTTCACTAAATGCAGACAGAACCTTAAAACAAAAATGTGCTGTAATAAAATAGCTCGATTGTGTGTCGATTTGGAGTGAATACGTATTTATTTGATTAAATGAACATGACAATAGAAAATGCATTTATGCAGGTTTACTATGAGGATATAGAAAGAAAATCATGATGCCATCATGCAGCTTTATGTATGAAATCATTCATAAAGGGCATCCTGCATGTGATGTCACTCCTGCCTGTCCTTGCTAGTACAATGTATCCCTCAGGAGATGTATTGTCTACTTGACGACTGGACAATAGAGGCTCTGACTCTACAAAGTGACAGTACATACTGGACACATACAGTACCTGCCTACATAGACATCTTATCAGCATGGAGGATGCCCACTTGTCACAAATAATATATTCACATTTCTAACATACAGTCCATATAGCACAAGCCCACGCGTTTTTTTCCCAGGCAACAATTCTGTCACTGTTCCTACAGACTTCCCATCTACAACGATGGTTAATTGGAGACCACACTGCATATTATCGCTATTAGTGTTGCACACCGTAGAATGGCATATAAAACTCACTGCTGCTCTTCGGAGACATTGAGGTGCATACACATTTTTGTATTCTAAATAGTAATAATGATATGAACAGGACAGTTACATACGATCAATGAATATTGCAAGCAAATGTTGTGGAGGATTTAAAATCTAAATTGTATAATCTAGGGATGCAGCACTACATTGGCCAAAATAAAAAGAGAGCTTCCCGTTTATAAAAACGCTTTTTTGTACTGACCCCCTCAGGTCATTAGACAATAGACTGGGATTGAGTTCATGATAAATGTGCCATTACGTCAGATACGTCCAGAAATGTGCATGCATTCAACTAAATTCTGCTCCTGTAAAGCAGTCCAAACTTTACAATACTGTCACTAGCAGCTAGCGCTTTAGAATATCATTGCTCAACGTAGCGCTTTGTCACTGGAAAGTAATCAATAGCCGTCTGCATGTTCAAAATGCCATCGATAAACGATATTTATAACTTGTTTTGTGATACTGGCTTTATCGACTATGCAATGATCATAATAAAGCATAAATAATTTGTGCCATAGAATTACAACCTGCATGTAAATCACGAGTGGTGCACCAGAGTACCTGAAGGTGAAAATGAAATAACGCACCTGTCTCATCACTAAGGCCAATAACGCATCGAAAAACATACTTTTGCACGCCAGCCAATTTTTCTTCCACTATCTCTGATATAAAATAAATATCCTATTTATAGGCTACTGGTAGGCTATGCAATTGTGATATATAAATGTGCACAGCGGTACTGTCTTTAAAAATATCGTTTATATTAGCCCATAACGTCTTCTGGAACTGAAATTGTTAGAAGTCTGCAATGACTTAGCCTATCTCATGCAAAATAATTCATATTTATTTCATGACGTGCAAGGCCAATTATTATTCTACCTGCAAACTGTGATGAGGTTTTTCCGCTCCACTCCGACGCTCCGGGAAGATGCCTTTTTCGATGTCAAACCCATTGCCATTTCTATTTGAACGCAATCCGACTCCATTCAGCGGCGGTACGGAGCCTTTCGGTATCTCTGCCTGCACCAGTACCCCTCCCTCCGCGGCCCTATGCTATGCACATACCGCTGTTGTCTGCGTAAAAGCAAAAGATGCCAGACCTGGACTCTGTAGTTTAGCACTCTCGGGATTGGATTTACGACCGTCGACCGTACTGTCAGTCCGGCCTGTCCTAACTCAAAAATCCAAGATTCCACTAAACACACATTCCATTCAACCAATCAGTTTTTAAAGTGTAGCTTACTTTTTAAAATCCTACATTGACATATTAACATATTAGATAGTTAAAGCGTTTAAAGAATATTAAGGTCCAAGAATACGTTTATTCTGGGAAGATATTACATTGACTTTTATTTCATCATTGGCCACAAGACAGCGTCCTTCAAATATCGTTTTACTGGACTCCAAAGCGATAGGAGTCGCTAGAGACTTCTATCGTATTCACGTATTGTACTATCACAGTATCAGCGGATGACGATTGACGTTGTTGTAGGATCGGTGTGGAAGCGTTGTTGTTGTTGTATTTATGAATATGGCGGATGCAGGGGAGCCCAAAGCTACTTGTACCTTTCTCTTTAAAAAATCTACAAAAAAATTCTCTGCTCGGAAGAGGCAAGCAAGTGACAGCGATAAGGGTATCTAAACTGTTTTTTCAACAAAATACATTTCCTAATTTTTAATTACAAAAAGTGTTAGCACACATGGCCTGTTTTGTATGTTAGCCTAGCATTGTATTTTTCCTGCCGCTTATCTTGTCAAAGGTTAAGGCGATTTAGTCTTCACTTTATTTGTTAGGGCTTTGACAGTTAGTGAGAGGGAACGATGTTTAAAGCGTCCCGTGCTTTATTTGTCTTTAGATGGAAATAGTGATGATGACCAGAATGCCGTGGTCAGAAGAGAGAAGAAGTCTAAAGTAGTCAACCACATGATACAGAAGGTAATCTCAACCATGAATACACACACACACACCGTTGTCTGTTTTCTGTATTGATACCATAATGGTACTCTCGTTTTAGAGTAAGAAAGTGGAGAAAGAGGCTGTGTCCTCCAGTGAAAGTGATGAGGACAAGGATGCAAAGAAAATCACAGTTGCTTACAAGTCAACACGGTCAGCAGTGAGTTCATTTAAAATATATGTTTCCATTCAGGACTTAACTTGATATACTCCAATTGTGTGGAATTGACAGAAATACCCTTTCTTGTGACACCATGTTACTTAGAAACCAGAAGGGCCAGATGACATGGGTGCAACTGCAGTATATGAGCTGGACACAGAGAAAGACAAAGATGCTCAGTCAATCTTTGAGAGGAGTCAGAAGGTCCAGGAGGTAAAATAGGGGCTGCTATCTGTTTTCCAATATTTTTTTCAGAAATGATAAACTAACTGATACAAAGAATGCAATGTTATATTGTTTAAGTGTATGCCATTAAGTATCTTCATCAATAGGAGCTAACAGGTAAAGAGGACGACAAGATTTACCGTGGAATCAACAACTACCACAAGTACATCAAGCCAAAAGATACCACTATGGGTAATGCATCGTCCGGCATGGTCAGGTGTGTGATGGGGTCCATATATACAAGACGGCAACAAGGAATTTTTTTTTTCAGGTGGGTTTTTGAGTCAATTTATATTTGATTGCAGTTTTGTCACTGGTTAATAGGAAAGGACCAATCCGGGCCCCTGAGCACTTGAGGGCCACAGTCAGGTGGGACTACCAACCAGATATCTGCAAGGACTACAAAGAAACCGGCTTCTGTGGTTTTGGGGGTGAGAAGTGTGATGTTGGAGGATACATAACACAAAGTGTAATACCGAACATATACAGTTTGTCATCTTTAACTTCCATGTTCTTCCTTCCCATGTCAGACAGCTGTAAATTCCTTCATGACCGCTCAGACTACAAACATGGCTGGCAGATTGAGAGGGAGCTGGATGAGGGTCGATATGGCCTTAACGGTGAGTCCAAATCACAGGCTGGGCATATTAATGTCAGGGCAGGAAAAGAGAATCTTTAAACATTTTATATATGTTTTCATTTAAATTTAGTTTTTCAGCTTGTCCATATGACAATTGTAGCTACATTTTATATTTGATTCGTACAGATGAGGAAAATTATGAGGTGAGCAGTGACGAAGAGGACATGCCCTTCAAGTGCTTCATCTGCAGGGAGTCCTTCAAGAGCCCCATTGTCACAAAGTAAGCTTCCACTTACAGGAGATCTGACCAATCTATTACAGTAAAGAGTTACTCAATACCTATTTTGCTGACCTGCTCACGTCTTCCAGATGCAAACATTACTTCTGTGAAGGCTGTGCCCTTCAGCACTACCGCAAGTCCAAGCGCTGCTACGTGTGTAATGTTCAAACCAACGGCGTCTTCAATCCCGCCAAAGGTATAAAAAAGTTGACACATTTTTCCCTAGGGCAATATTGGCTGTTTAAAGACTTTTAATGATAATACAGTGATTTTTGTACAATACCTTTACACTGATTTATTTTCCTTACTCTCAGAGCTGATGGCCAAGATGGAGAAACAGCAGGCCCTGTTGGACCAACCACCGTCAGACGAGGATAATTAATTTGTTTGCCAATCCATGTTTACTCTTGTTGTTGTTCATGTAACGTAGTTATTTGTAAAAAAATTGAAAAAGAAACAAATAAAATATACTTTTAATATGTATTTGTAACATATGAGACTGAGGTGAAAGATGTTTATTATCAAGTAAAATGGTCAATATTAACATTCACAATACTTTGCTACAGCTTTTCCTCTTGTCCCTGCATGCAATCAGACAAAGTAATAGAAACAAGCACCATTGAAACATTCACCTTTTGACAGAAAAACTGCAAAATTTGACATTGCCCCAAATTGTAATGATTTACGATTTAAATGTAGGCCACTTTTCTAAAATAGTTAATTTAGAAATTAATGTTTTCTATTATGTCTCTCGTGCAAAATTTGATGTTTAGGCATGAAATATAGCATGGGGCGTAACAGAGCTATGAGATGCATGTTTTTATGATGGCCTTGGTAGCAACTGCTGGACCATCCTAGCTGATGTAGAGAAAGCTGATGACATCCACCCCCAGCTGGACACAAAGAACAGTGTAACTGGCGGTGTAGTATCCTATGTTACTGAAGTCTCGTAAGAGGTAGAGTATCCCCTTCAGAAAATGTACAAGCTTTCATCTCACATCTACTTTAAAAGGCTGCATTTTTCTAGGATTCTGTTTAAATTTAGTCCAGAACCCAGCCTTACTCAGCAACACCTTCAATGGCAAGAGGGACCGCAGAGTCCTGTCCCATGGTTTGTCCAGAAGGCTTTTTAGAGACTACAATCTGACATACGTGCGCAGCACAGGTGAGAGAAATAGGCAGTCAGTGCAAGGGTCTGTGCATATCTACATGACAAGTAACAGCAAGAAGGCTGTTTATGTTAAACCTCAATCTGAGACAAGTCACTCCTATTAGCTAATTTATTTACAAGGCCTGGGGCCATAAAAAAAAGTTCAGTCCAGTCTTCTCTGCAAATCTCAAAACAAAATCCGCATTGCTTCTTAGTTCCTCCTAATTTCTTCCATTGTCAGAAGTCCCAGTCATCAACGTCCAGATGGCTAATGCCAGACTCCAGGCTGGCCAGTGCAGAGGTGGAGTCCGGAGGCTGGCTGCTCCGAAAGCTTGTGATGGGGGACACAGGACGGAACAGCTCAGGCAGGGCCTCCGATGGCCGACGCCTAATCTAAAACGAAAATGGAATGAAGAAATTCGGATATTTAAGGATTTATTTGTATAAGTTTAGTCAGTAAATTCTCATATATATATATATATATATATATATATATATATATATATATATATAAAAACAATCAGTTGCAGTTTGGTTCTTCCTAGTGCAAATGGGGAGGTGTATCCGACTCACTTGTTTAAAGAAGGAATGACCGATGAGAGCTGTGGCAGAGGGTCTGAGGGACGGAAAAGAAAACCACAGTTGATGAAGAATTGTTAGTGAAACACTTGAACGTGAACACTGCTGGTCACAGCATCAATACACAGCACAACAGAGGCCTGGCTGACCTCTTCTCCGGGTCCCTCTGCAGACACAGCTCCACAAAGGCATGGAAGTGGGGAGAAAAGGTGCGGCTGTAGGGGTGTCCTCCCGAAGAGGGCTCTCCGTTGGAGTTGCGGCCCCCTCCGGCACCAGGGCCCTCGCATATGCCCGAGTCAGCCCCGGAGCGAGATGGCTTCATGGTCAGCTCCTCCGGGGGAATGGTGGTTGTGTCCAACAGACAAGGGACCGTACCGTTCAGCTTCTCCAGTAGCATCTAGGCACACAGTCGGGGAACAAGGGACAGAGGAAAAGAAGGGTAAATACCTAAATGGGAATTTCAAGCCTAGAGAGTAGGATAAAGCAGGTCATGCTCCGTGTGGCAGTTGACTCCTCACCTGTGTGGCAGGCATGTCTTTGAAGGGCACATGTCCGTTGGCCAGCTCACAGGCTGTTATCCCCAGGCTGTAGATGTCAGACCGGAAGTCGTAACCCTGCAAATTCTGAAAGACAAAAACACAATATAATTCCACATTAATGAATAGTTTTTTTAATCTTTCTACAGCAATGTGTTTGGCACAGTCTGTGGAGTCCCCTGATGATGTGAAGTGTGGGGTCCTCAGCCGTGGGGGAGTTGTGTGTGGAGGCTCACCTGCTGCAGCACCTCTGGGCTGAGCCAGGGCAGCACCTTGATGCTGTACTTGGGGAAGTCATGGACCACTCGGGCCCGCTGGCCGTGGCGGATCAGACTGAAGATGCTCCGCAGGCCCGACATGCACACCTGGCCGTCCCCCGAGATCAGGACATGGCTGGCCTGCACGCTCCTTCAACACATACACAATTAGGACCACACGTCTCGTGACAAAGGTACGCCACAGCATTATGAGGATGACCAGACATGTGATGGTGGTGTGTGGCTCACCGATGCACATAGCCCATATGGTGGATGTACTCCAGGGCTTTGAGGACGCCCAGCAGGATGTAGGCGATGGCCAGCTCACTCATGCCATCGGTGAAATGGGTGCTGATCAGATCTCTGGCTGACCCTGAGGGACAAACAAGTGAGATGGACCCATTCCTCTTATCAGGGTGGGGACAGTGAGCTTGACTGACACACCCAACCGGGTCTGTACAATGTTCTGATTGGTCCGTGCAGTGCCATCTATTGCCACACAAACAGCTCTGCAACTTTGGAGTTCAGGTTAATAGAGTCAGTGTGTGTGTGTGTGTGGGGGGGGGGGGGTAAATTAAACACTTCTCACCATAGGCCATGAATGGCGTGATCACCCACAGCTCGTTCTCGGCAATAAAGATGCTCCTGTAGGGCAGGATGCTGGAGTGGTGGAACAGTTTAGAGACATGGAGCTCCCCCTGCAAGAGAGAGAGAGAGAAGCACACAGTCATGAAAGCGTGGATTAGATTTTGACACAAGTTAATAACATGCAGAGAGAGATTATCCTAAAAGTGTTCTGACAAAGACAGGGCGATTCACAAGGACACAGAGACAGGCGAGATAACGGGAGGGACATTACATAACCAACCCGTGTTATGTAATACGGAAAGGGATGGAGAAATTTCAGAAGGGGAAATAAACCGAGGGATTATTCGTCCAATGACGTCAGTTAGGCACTGACAAACACACATCCGGAGTGACACTAACTGACAGACTGAGAGACACAGACCTGCAGGTAGGTGACCATCTCGTTGGTGCAGGACTCCAGGTCAATGCGGCGGATGGCCACATGCTCCCCGGTAGGTCTGTATTTGGCTAGGTTGACCGTCATCAAGTCCTCCAGGCCCCGTCCTGTCCCCAACACACACACAAACCCAAATGAAGCCCCACAAACGTCTGTAACGGCTACAAACAGAAGCAGCAGAGTTAATGGGATCAGCTGACTGACGACCACGACTGACCAATGACGGTGAGGAGCTCATAGGCACTGCTGTCAGGAAGCAAGCTACCCATAGTGTCCCGACGCGGCAGTGAGGTCAGACTCTCCTGGCTGTCTTCATGGGCCTGGAGGGACACAGGGGGAGGATGAAGACGGAAAATGACACGTGACCTTGCTACCATCGTGGGACTGTGCCTTGTGGTATATGGTAGCGAGTAGCAGAGGCTTGGTAAAGTGATGACGCCAATGACCACTGGTAAGGATCATATGGTTTGTTAACCTTATCTGCTAGGTCATTTCAAAACCAAACTACACTGAAGGAATACACTAAAGATTAGACACATGCAAGGTGGCTCCCGTGCCCTCACAGTGGCACTTAACGAGGGGTGGGAACTGAGCAAGACAAATCACACACTTATCAAACAAATTGACCAGATAATAAAAACTGTTCATACCAACCAGTTTGAAATTAACTGTCACTGGCTGAATGTTTCACATTAATTCTGTGTATCAAGCTAGAAGTGACAAACAGAGACATAGTCCATTCCTCCAGAAATGTGCTGTCGTAAAGGTGTGGCTGTGCAACAAAGCGGAGTGCATTGTGAGCATTTGCAGTGTTTCCATGGTGACCAATTCGGAGGTTTACAGTCAGTGGCCATGGTAACCAGACTGAAGGGGTTGCAATACTTTGCCAGAACCAGTACTAAACACAGGTTGCTCTGTCAAATAATCGAACTGACAACTACGCATGCAGCAACAGCAATTGATTTTGCCGTCTTATACATTGCAAATCCCAATAGATCCAGGTGCATTGAGGATTAGTTGTTCACAAGGCCACAGACAAACAGAGTAGGCGTCAAAACACAAAGATAAAATAATTTAACTTAATTAAAAAAGGACTGTTAATGTGGGATCAAGGAAATAATTCAACATTTAACACACTGAGAAGGATCCACTTCAAGTATGGGGTATGAACAATTTATATTCTATACAAAAATAGTTGTAAATATTGTAGCCTGGCATCAGTCAGTACACATTACCACTATTGTGTCTCATAGTCTCATGGTACAGGCTCTCTTGAAATATAAAATTTCAGTCTACCGACTTTGGAAAGATCTCCCACTTAAACCCCAGACATATGGGCAACCCCCAACATGTATCTATGGGACTACTCTGTACTGCAACAATATACCTATGTCCCTGATATAATATATCTATCTCCCTAACAGAAACTCCTGTGAGTGAAGTAGGATGGTCCTGTAAGCATACAGCGTGAACAGCAGAATAGTGAACCAGATGACCATGCATGACAGAACACAGCCTCAGGGCTTGCGAATTTATTCACATGTTCATTGTGCACGCACACAACCGCAAACACACCAACATAATCACAAAGGCATAGGTTAAACTCGAGGATGTTTAGAGCCGTGACAGGAATACCACACTTACTTTCCTGTGAGAGAGTCCCTGAGCTTGCTCTTGGGTAAAGAACCAACAGCAATGACAAAAGAGCACAGAGAGAAAGAAGAGAAGGATCTGTGTTTAAAGCAGCCTTAGAATCACATGTGTGAATCTACACTAGTGTGTAGAAAGTGTTGAGGGCATCATCTCAGAGATAAAGCAAAGCCAATAGTGTTATCTATAATGGGATAGGTCCAAATCAGTTGCTTATTCTTTGGTGCCAGTACTAAGAGAAGGATCTAAAGAAAAGTACAGAACTCTCTCATTTTTATTGATTTTCAAACAGTATTGACAATATTTCAAATGATCAAATATAAGCATCTCTCTCACATCATTTCATAATTACTTTCTCTGACCACAACAAAGTCGATTAACACTGGTCGTGCCACGGTTCAGACTAAAGAAATTGTGTTATGTAATCTATTGATTTGATATTAGTCTCATCAAATTAGTGATCTGATCTATATGTAACTATAATGTAATGCAAAAGGAACATATTGCAGCCAAAACAAAAATGTTGTATTTGAACAAACATGCACACTATGCAATGATATGCCAGCTGGAATAATGAAAAGGAAGCAAAGCTTGCAAAGCAAAGTTTCAATCACCCCACTATCATAAGACGTATTTTAGGGCCTACCTATCAGAATTCCCTTTGTCAAGTGCAAACTAAACTAATAATGACCTAAAACAAGGTATATAATAGGCTTATAGGTGGGACTTCTCGCCTTTTCAACATTTCCAAACAGAAACAGCAACTTTTTACAATATGCAATTTCACTGAAGTACAACACATTTTTTCCTCATCCCCACAGAACAAATAGAGCAAAAATACAAATGCATAAACACAGCAGCTGACTTTTTCACAAGAGCTTTCTCGTTGATTCCTCTTCACTTTACATCGCAATACAGACAATTTCTAAAAGTTTGAAGACTCTACCTCCAGTACTACATCTTTATGACCCCACTTAATAGGCTAATCAAAGTGCATTTAGCAAACCGCGTGATTTAGCAACCTATGGGCTTGCAAACTATAGCAACAACTAACTTGTGCGTCCATGCACACACAGGAACACAGATTCACACACAGACCTCTCATAATCAAGGCAGGAGCACTCAATGATAAAGGCTTTTGCTGCAAATAAAGTAGGTACTTAAAATGTTATGACACCAGTGGTTGGTTTCTGCCTTGTGACAAAGACACATTGAAACTAAAAGACTTCAAAGAATCCACCGGAAGAAATAAAATCGAAATCATAAGCATTGTTTGTCATAGGTCAAGCAGAGACTATTGCACTTTGAAGCAAAGCAATATGCTATTGAAAGCAAAGAAAATATTGTGATACAAGATTATTTGCACATCCTAAGAGATCACAGAAAAAGGCAAATTATGTCGTCTACGAAGTGACATTTATGTCTTTTAAGAAGGACCTACCAGTCTCACCTCCGAATAAGTCCAATTCTCGCAGGCTCTCCACACTTAGTTTCTCTGAAACCCAGCGCTGACAGGGGACCAAGAAATAGACATGTAATATTAATATCATAGAACAATATAGTATATTGTATTGAACATACCAAGACAGTCGTACATAGAAAAGATAGTGTATGAATTACTAACAATAACTCATCTAACCTATCACGATCCATTCAGGGCTGAAATAATGAATGTATGTGAGCCTTTCACTTACCAGAAAAGACATGGATCCTGTTGACTGGAAACCCCTATAATGCAATACAAAGTATCAACTGAAAATCTGCACAAACCAGACAGGATTGATCAGATGGTCTAATCCTCGAACCTAACAAAGACCATATAGGTAAATAATACTGCTATCAGGCATGGAATTGGGTCAACAAGCCCAGACTGCATACAATCATAGCACATCACAGCAGTACTACTAGTAGCGAACGACCGTTTTATGTGTGGCTAAAGACAAGTAATGACAAAGTAAAGTATGAACCAAGTGTAGCGCTTTTAAATAAGCCACGCAATGTACACGTTAACATTATCTTTATTATAATTTTGCTAACGCTTTAGCTTAGTTAACCATTTTAACACAAGGTCGATGGTTCGGTTAAACTTTCTTTTCTAGGTTTTGAAATTAAATTTTTAGCCGTTACGTTAGCTAACGTTAATTTAATTAATATCTCACTGCACTGCCACTGAAAGGGCAAGTGGGCATGATGCTAACTTAGTTTGACGGAATCAATCAGTGGCTAATGCTAAGCAACAAACCAGCAAAACGTCCCCAAGAAACGTACGTTGTTTTTTTTACAGCAGTAAATTATAATTTGAATAACAAATTAACGTACCCTGTTCAGCTGGGTGTTTGACAAGTCTCTGCGATGTTGTTTGGTGCGCATAACCTACGTTATACACCTAACTGGCGCGTGTCGATGACGCAAAACACCATTCGTGTCGAACCATTAAAATAGACCTTTCATCGTAATCGGAAAACAGGTCAATAATACATTTTAATACCTATATCTACACTATTTGTCTTTAAAGTTAACGTATATACTCTATATTACTTTGTTTCTCAGAGAGTCTAGTGGCACTATCTTTAATTTAGCGTCAGTCGAAGTGTTGACGCACACCCACCTCGCCGCTGCGGCCTTCAATGATGGCAGTCAGCGTCTTTATAATGCTTGCTTTGGCTAACTATTTAGCATTAAGCTAAGTACAGTAGGTTAAGTAGACATATTTTATATTCAGTCAGTAAAACAACTAAATTTTAGTCATGTTCTCCTGAAATGATCGTAAGCTACCAGATATTGCATTCCTATTTTGCTAACCTAGTAAATAAACGTGTTTTGTACGACTCGAGACGAGTTAACGACCCCGTTAGCAATATGTGGTTAGCAAAATATTTTGAACAGTAAATTAGTTACTAGCTAATTTATTGACGTTAAATAATCAATCATGCACATGGTTCTGTTTCTCTAGATTGTGCAGTAATGAACTGGAACAAAGGCGGCCCAAGTGGGAAAAGAGGATTTGGGTTTGGTGGATTCTCCCTGGGAGGTGGTGGTGGTGGTGGTGGAAAAAAGGAAGAATCTCGACCACCTCAGAGATCTCATACAACTTTTGAAGCCACAGGATCGAGAGGAGGATATGGAAAGAACCAACAGCTACCTGCATTCTACAAAATAGGGACCAAAAGAGCAAATTTCGATGAAGAGAATGCGTAGGTGTTCAACTAATGTCCATAATTATTGCATTTTACAATATTGTGTTTTACAGTAATTAACCTTAACAGTCAGCTCACATTTTCTATCTTTCCTTGCACTACTATCATGCTGACCATGATCAATGTCAAGACAAAAACATTTTATTCTCATTGGATATTCAGGTATTTTGAAGATGATGAAGAGGAGTCCAGCAGCAATGTTGATTTGCCATATATCCCAGCTGAGAACTCACCCACGCGACAACAGTTTAAGTCTGGTGGGGGCTCGGACAGTGAGGATGATCCACTTGATGCCTTTATGGCAGAGGTTGAGGTGAGTGTGTGATGCCTTTCTTTAAAGTAATTTCAGTAAACAGAAAGTCTATTATAGATAAATTGTAGGGAAGAATTTTGAAAGGCGTATGATTAGAAAAGGCTGTATTTTCACTTGTTATTACCAAACACTTCTGTTCATAATCATTATTCTGTTATAGAGCCAAGCAGCCAAGGACATGAGGAAACTGGAGGAAAAGGAAAAAGAGAAAAAATTGGACAAGTAAGGCAAATGTTCAGATAGTTGTTTCATTTAATGTACAGTCCAACCATTTTCCTTAGGTAGATGTTCCTTCATAAATTCAAACCTTAAAGGTTTGCCACAAAACATATAATCTGGCCAAATTGTGCATCCTCTACATCCTTTAAAAGATTAATGAAGTTTGAATGATTGGCTTGTGATTCAAAACTTCTGAACTTGTTAAATTCACAAAAAAATGTTACGGTAGGTAATGAATGTTTTGACATGTTATTACTGAGGGATTATTGTGGGGCATTATGGGTGTATGAACGAGCCGCAGGGAAGTTTTTTTTCTCCGCTTGTCTTTTCAGGGGTATTCGTGATGACATTGAAGAGGAAGATGAACAAGTGAGTGATCCATCCAAAGTTCCTTTCTAAATGCATCACTGATAGGAGACATCTCTGGATCAGACTCTCATCCACCTTCATGTCTATATTCAAATGTTGGCCAACAGTGTTTGCCTCTCCCTTGCTCTTGTCCTTCTCAGTATGCTAACAAATGAAATTACAGGTTGATTTCTTTGCTCGGTTGTCCTGAAATTATCTAAGCACACAGGGAGGTTTTGTTTTCAGAGACTGCTAATTTCATTTAGAAGTGTATATCAGTTGGTAAATAAAGCATGTAAAGTAGTAAACTCTTTTATACCTCTGTCACTATCAATTTACCTTGGATTTGCTGTAAAGCTCAATGTGTCCTCAGGTTCTATGAGTTGAACATACCGACTGGTCTAACTGTGCATGCAATGTTGATACAGTAAGCTGGCTTAGTGGATCACATATGATTCTTCACTCTCTGCAGGAAGCCTACTTCCGCTACATGGCTGAGAATCCCACAGCTGGGCTGACGGCTGAGGAAGAGGACGAGAATATAGACTATGATAGTGATGGAAATCCCATCGCCCCCACCACAAAGAAGATTATCTTGCCTCTGCCCCCAATAGACCACTCTGAGGTAAGGCCTGCTTGATGGGGTCAATTTCTCTTGGAAAATATTTTATTATAGTTGTGTGATGTTAAGCTGTTTTGCTTTTTGTTTGCTCTCTGCTTAGATTGACTACCCACCCTTTGTGAAGAACTTTTACAATGAGCATGAGGAACTCAACAGCCTGACGGCAATTGAAGTGATCGAGCTAAGGCAGAAACTAAACCTGCGGGCGAGTCACTGACACCCAGACATAATCCAAACATATTTCAAGTAAATCACAAAAAATCGTTAACGTTTGACCAACTCTCTTTTTTCAATATTCACAGGTTTCTGGTGCGGCCCCTCCCAAACCCTCAACTAGTTTTGCTCACTTTGGATTTGATGAGCAGCTAATGCACCAGATCCGCAAGTCAGAGTACACCCAACCCACTCCTATTCAGTGCCAGGTACGTAATGTTAGACATGGTTGCAAACGCTCATTTTCCCAACAAACCAATTTCACAGCCTTTAACCTTTTTATCCCTCATGTGGGATGCAGGGTGTGCCCATCGCCTTGGGTGGACGTGACATGATAGGCATTGCCAAGACCGGAAGTGGAAAAACAGCAGCTTTTATTTGGCCCATGTTAGTGCATATCATGGACCAGAAAGAGCTAGAGGCTGGTGAGGGGCCCATCGCAGTAATCGTCTGTCCCACGAGGGAGCTGTGTCAGCAGGTGATGGGCTTTCAGCTGCTTAAAAGGAATAGAAATGTCAAATCAAAAGCTTTGGTATTTTTCTGCATTGAAATCTGTCATTGACCAAGAGGTGATTGTTTTTCACCATTCTTAGATCCATGCAGAGTGTAAACGTTTTGGGAAAGCCTACTCTCTGCGCTCCGTGGCAGTGTATGGAGGAGGCAGCATGTGGGAGCAGGCCAAGGCTCTTCAGGAGGGAGCGGAGATAGTAGTCTGCACTCCTGTAAGTTCTGCTTGTACCCACAGTAGAGAAACGTTCATACAAAGTAAATCTTTTCACAAGATGGCTTTACTTCAGTGTGTTTTCCCAAACAGGGCCGTCTGATTGACCACGTGAAAAAGAAGGCCACGTCTCTGCAGAGAGTGACTTACCTGGTGTTTGACGAGGCCGATCGCATGTTTGACATGGGCTTTGGTAGGTTGGCAATACGCTGCAGTTGCATGACCACCATTAAAGATAAATGTTTCTGGAATTGACAAAGCACATAGTCGACCTGTCAGAGGAGATACATTTATTAATTAAATTTAGCATTTAATTACTTACAAACAGACAGCAAGTAAGAATACTTGTAGTTTTGTATTATACTTTTACTATATATTTTGTATATCTATATTTCTCTTTTTACAGAATACCAAGTGAGATCCCTTGCGAGCCATGTCCGTCCTGATAGACAGAGTGGGTGACTACCATCTATCGGCAAAATGTCTGACAGTGGGTCATTTTCTGGACATTGAGTCTAACTGTCACTCATGTGTCTCCAGCCCTTCTGTTTAGTGCCACCTTCCGTAAGAAGATTGAGAGGCTTGCTAGAGACATCCTGGTGGATCCCATTCGCGTGGTGCAGGGAGATATTGGAGAGGTAGTCTTCCTTTTGTCAGCTCAAGATTGTGTAGACCTCACTTTTAATCCAGAACAATGAACCGTGTTATTCAACCCCCCGTGCCCTGTTAACCTCTGTCCCCAGGCCAATGAGGACGTGACTCAGCTGGTGGAGGTGCTTCCCAGCGGGGTGGAGAAGTGGGGCTGGCTGACGCGTCGCCTGGTGGAATTTACCTCCGCTGGCTCAGTGCTCATTTTCGTGACCAAGAAGGCAAACAGTGACGAGCTGGCCAGCAACCTGATCCAAGAGGGCCATAGCTTGGGCCTCCTGCACGGAGACATGGACCAGAGCGAGAGGAACAAGGTCATCGCTGACTTCAAGAAGAAGAATCTGCCTATTCTGGTCGCCACTGATGTAGCAGGTAAGAGGTGGCAAACTGAATACGGAGCCTTCAGTGGAAGAGATCTAGCATAATGTCACAATATGCACATTCAACTGAATAGGGATAAATTGATTGCATTCATTGTTGCCATTGATCTGGAGCACACAGCATTTATTTAACCTGAGTTTGTGTTCTGTTATGTTTCAAGCTCGTGGTTTGGATATCCCATCGATTCGCACAGTTGTAAATTATGATGTGGCCCGGGACATTGACACCCACACCCACCGAATCGGTCGTACTGGTCGTGCTGGAGAAAAGGGTGTGGCCTACACTCTACTTACCAGCAAAGACACAACATTTGCTGGTGACCTTGTACGCAACCTTGAGGGCGCCAATCAAAGTGTTTCCAAAGAGCTAATGGATTTGGCCATGCAGGTAAAATATACCTTTTTATGTTCATAACTGCAAGGTTATAATGGTTATTTGTACTTAAACTTTATTATTTGTTATCAGAATCCCTGGTTTAGGAAATCCCGTTTCAAGGGCGGCAAAGGGAAGAAGATGAATATAGGTGGAGGTGGTTTGGGCTACAGAGAAAGGCCTGGCCTGGGGTCTGACACGTCTGTGAGTTAAAAAATTACTTTCTGGTAATTGAATAGATTAATTGTTCCAGACATCTAAAATGTAACTTGGGATGTTGATTTTTGTAGGAACGCAGTAGTGGCTCTTCGTCTAGTAGCTACGAAGGCTTCTCCAAGCCAACCACGGGGGCCATGGGAGATCGCATGTCAGCCATGAAACAAGCCTTCCAGGTACACTTCGTAGCGCTTTGAGATTGATTTTACAGTGAAAAGCGCTTTACAAATGAAATGTATTATTATTATTATTATTATTACACCACCTGTACAACCTCATAAAATGATTTATGGCATTTAGATAATCACGCTCTGCCCTTTACCCCTGTACATGTCGTTTTTCCACAGTCACAATATAAGAACCACTTTGTTGCCGCGTCCGGCATCTCCCCCAAGCTCTCCACTAAGTCCAACAGCTCCTCAGGCTGGACCAGTGCTGGCAGTCTAAGCTCTGTGCCCACCGAGACGCCAGAGGGCCTCAACAGATCCAGGCTTTCTGCTTCAGCCATGGTCCCTCCACCAGTGCTAAGCATGGGAACTAAGATGGCTGGCTTTACCAGTGCTGGCTCCTTGAACTCTGTCCCAGACAGCCAGGCCAGTGTTCATCAGGGCTTCCCGCACCCGGCCCAGCCTTCACCTAGGGACGGCAACTTGGAAAGATATGGGGAGGACAGAAGTCGCCATGGAGACAGTCACTACCGCCACGGAGACAGGAACGAACGGCAGAGCGGTGGTGCGGAGCGGGACCGCCACGGAGACCGGGACCGCCACTCAGACCGCGATAGACACGGAGACAAAGATCGCTATAGCAGCAGCAGCAGCGGCCGCCACGGTGACAGTCGAAATGGGGATGAAAGCAGAAGGGACAGAGACAAAGATGATATGAGGAGTGACAGGGAGAGTGGCGAAGGGGCAGGCAGTGAGGGCAGAGCAGACCGAGGAGAGGACAGCTTCGCTGTTCCTGACCCACCTAAACGTAAGAAGAGCAGGTGGGATAACTAATAGACCAACTAAATCCCATAAGATCTGAACTTAACCACCATCATTGAGTCTGCCTGGTCAGTAGGCAGAGGTCAGGTTATATCAGAATGCAGAAACAAGCACAGAAGTTAAGGGGATATTACCCATGTCAGATGTTCAGCTGAAGAAGAAAGGAATGAAACTGTTAGGCATTCATGGTAGCCCAGTTGAGTTTTGAATAGTGGTCTGCTGATAGACTCGTGCATGCAGCTCTAGAATGGTACTGTACTAAAATATACAGACTGGTGGAACCAAGCAAATGAGAATATTACTGTATCAAGTCTTTTCGAACCGAGCAATAGAGCTGTTATGTGTAAGTGATGTCGCTTTTAGAAATCACTCAAACATTGATGTATTGGTCGCTGTTTTGTCTTATTTCACTGAACTTCTACGGGAATTTCTGGTTTCAAGATTGTCCCTTGTCCCTAAATTACCATTGTTTAAGTGTATATTATCTGTTAGACAAAAGAAATGCAATTCAAATAAGGTATGTTTGTCATGGGAAAAAAATATACATTTGTCTTTTATTTAATTTTAGTCAAGTGTCTTTCAATGGCATTGAGCATTTTTTATGCTTTTGAATTCATAGTTATATTTGTGTGGGACTGTGGAAGAGGATTCCATTAAAAAAGGTGTTGTCTTTATTTCTTTGGTCTTTCATTTATTTGTGTATTGACTGAGATGTAAATTAATTTAACCTACATATCTTTTACTGCAGTTGCCTTGTACAAAAACCCAAGGCAGTCATCTGCTTGAAATGGTCCAAACTATGTGTAGATGTTTGAAAAGAAAACTGTTAAGATGAGGAAGCTCAGCTATTGTCCATGCATAATGCATTTAAATAACCAACTGAATTTGATGTGAAAAACAATTAATTTACTGCTTTCAACATGTGTGAACCTAATAACAAATTTTGTACAGTTACATGTTATTTTTAGAGCTCTGTGTGTTCGGTATCTTATCCTGTGTAATAAAATCTTGTGTTTTGTTATGTCTGTTGTGTGTTAAAAAAAAAAGCGTTTTCAAGTAAATCCAATTAAGTGGCGTGAATTGAACGGGGTTAAGTATGTACGTGCAACCCTCCACTAGATGGCAGGTGTTTTCCATTCTGAAGCGTGAACCCCACCCCCTTCTCTTATGCACAACAAAAATAATGTACCATCCCCCATTCACAGACCCATACCGCTGCCCTTCCAGTTTTAGGGAGTATTGTAACATCTGTTTTCAATAACTATGGGTCACCCCTTGACAAGCGTACATAAAAAACCTGAAGGGGATTCAAGTATATAATAAATTTTCTGGCACCCTGTTTCCCAAAGTCAACGTACTCTATTTGATAATACGATTTGAACATTTCAATATTCAGTAATGTTATTGTTCATTTTATTAGCAACTAATGCACCTATCGAACGCTTGTGCTGTGAGTGTGTGTTGTGAAAAGTTGTAGAGGATCTCTCTCTCTCTCTCTCTCTTTTCGAGTAGGGAAGTTATTTAGGATATAAAAAGGGTTTGTGTATGTGATATAAATCACACAAAATATTTAAAAAAAGACAGTACTGTAATTCACTACTCAACATACAATATTTTGGACCACCTTTGTAGTCTTTGGTCGTGTAAAATGTGTGTGTGTGTGTCTATTTGTAAATACGAATTATGGGATTTAAAGGGTTAAAATACATTTGGCTTCAGCGTTTTCCTGAGTGTGTGTGTGTTTGTTTGATAATTTTTCTATTACATAAATAAAATGAATAATATATATTTATATATATATGTATATATATATATATACCATTGTCCTTACTACACTGAAGATGCTACACAGGTACACTATTCAAATCGGACAGTTTTGTTTGAGGAAGGCGGCGAGTCGCGGGGTGGTGGGGTTAAGATTAACCAATAGCGCGCAACATCCTGCTCATAGAAAAGAGAAAAAACGACTATTGAAAAACGAGAGGAGGGGTAAGCGAAGCTGAGGTAACTCGCCGGTTCTGAGGCAATCTAAAACAAAGCATTAGCTACAACTACCCAAAAGGGGGACGAATGAAAAAGCAATTGCTCACATCATATTGAAAGAAAAAATAACGCTTCATCGTTATATTCAAGGGGATACCACTAAAATACAGATGGTAAGTGCTTATCGCCCATTTCTACCATTTCTCTCTGTAATGTATAGCGCCCCTCTTTACCCCCCCTCTCCCATTCTCTCCTTTTGTGATTGAGGTGATGTCCGTCCTCTCGGTAATGCTAGCTTGAATCGAGTAGCAAGAAGCAGTAGCTCAGAGATGTCGCTCATCTTCTTGCGGTTATCTAACGTTACCTACCTGGAATACAATCAATCTAACAAAGGCTACATCATGGACTTTGTGGATTTCTGCATTAACAAAAACGCATAAAAAAACAAGCGTTTGGGCTAATGGTCGTTAGCTTCACTAATTAATAGGCTGCAAGGGAACCTTACTGAATTAGATGTTAAATCCATGCATAGACAGTGATAACCCCAAAGCATAACTGCAGTAGTATGCACAACGTTAACCTAAGTGTCAAACCTCTAGAAATAAACATGCCTCAGCAATGCGTTTTTTAACGTTCAGGTTCTAAAAAAATGGTGAGCGTGTAATGCTTGACCCCCCTTTACTCCAGTGTTTACTAATAGTGCTATTGTAGTTTTGGGGTTATATCAAATTATTTCATTTATTGGCTACTGTCCGGGGCAAAAAATATTCACTAATGGTGTAATGTGCTGACTGTAGACTGTGCTTCATAGACATTTTCAAGAAACGATGGTAACTGTTAATTATTGTTCTTGCTTCTTGCATTCAAGTGTTGGCAAAGTTGTTTATTGAAGCTTTCTAGACTGCTAACGGCACCATATCGGAGGTTGGTAATGAACTCATTGATACTGCTTGTTCTTGCACAATAATTATGTCCCAACATTTTCCAAATGGGCTTTGATGTCTTTTGCTACATTTACATGTGCATTTATAAAGTCTGCAAATGCTTGTATGGTTTAGAACACCACAAACCTATCTGTGGTCTTGTTTAACCAGTTGTCCTCTATGTACATAATTGCAGCCTTGGTTATGGCATGTGGCCATTTAAAATTTCTGTCACAGATCGGAGTACAGTCTCAGTCTGTGGGTTATTTCTGCAGGTGTTTTATTACAGGATTGACACTGGTTTTCAGACAGATTTGCGTCATTGGTTAGGGATTTGTGAGGCCTTTATCTGAGTGATTGACAGCTGCCACGAGTTGATTACCTCCACCCACAGGATTTCTGTGCTCTGGCCACAGTTGCCTCAAGGATAATTTGTAGCATGATGTTGACTGCCTGTCTGCCCCTCAGATGTCCACACTGTCAGGCAATGTTAAATAGGTTTCCAGCACATCCAATATGTCATGTGAAATGCATGCTACATTTATCTAACATTGTGCATTTAATGAAAGACCATGAGTTCAAAATACTATCATTCAACCATGAATGAAAATTTTTTCATACAGCTGATAACTAACCTACTGCAATTATTTTCAAAACTCTGAAGATCTTATAAACTTCATTATATCAATGGCATTATTGGATTTGTCTGAGCTGTTAGGTAGGTTCCAAACTTCTCAGTCGGAACTCTGTGTATTACTGGGACGTGATGAAAACCTGTCCTGTCCAAACAGAGACCTATAAGCTCTTTGTGACCATTTTCAATTAACCATGCTGGACCTTGTCCTTAACTAACAGCGTTAAGACACACATTTTGATAAGCTGCTATTTTGGCTTTCCCTTCCCTCTGTGACTAATTATTAACACTGGTCAAAAGATCCTTAGACGCTCAAGAAAGAAAGCTCAGCACAAAGATCCTGGTCACAGCATCTGCCCTCCAGCAGTAATCCAGAAAAAAGTTAGTAACCACTGTGGTTAAACATGTATCATTTTAAACACTTTACTCTACTTCTTATATCTACATCTTGTGTATCTACATCTTACTATCGCCACCAAGCTTTGGTCTTAGCCTACTTCTCACCCCCAACCTGCTGCAACAGTTTAGCAAAATAGAAGAGCGTGCAGCCATGATAGGCCTAAAGACATCCTCCCTGATAGCCTAGGTGCACAGTGCTCACTAGATCCATGAATGTCTAACCTGAAATTTGCATGAATATTTGTTAACGTGATCGTACACGTTGTCTTGTATTCCAAATTCCTTCAGGCTTTGGTTGTGAAATGTTCTCTCTTTCTGTGCGATAACATCCAATCAGAACTTGTACTGAAGACATTTTCTTGACCATAATATTTAACTTTTTACTTTTTTATTTTATAATATTTTTATTTTAGAAATATTTGATGCTGGCCCTCATTTCTGACAGTGGGAGACCATGTAGTGGGGAAAAAACACTGACAACGCTCCTTCAGTATCTATGCAAAGATTGCAGCAAGGAGACACATTTTTAAAGTTGACCCCAAAACCAAAAGGTACAGTTTTGGAAACTTTGCTTATCCAATAAGATGCTTAACAAAACAGCTTGAGTCCTCGTTGTGTTAAGTATCTCAGTAGTTCAATTGGATCCTCAGCCTCCACTGGTTTGAGAGCACCATTTATGTATTTTTGGTTTTTATATCTGTGATGCTCACTTCTATGACCTAACACCTTACTATTGAATGGGTTTCACATACATCACATGGCCATATGAAACTATGTCTGTCTCTAGTCACAAGACATCAACCTCATGCTGGGTGGCCTCAAAGGAAATGTCTCCCAGACGTGTCAAAGTGCAGTGTACCTGTCTGCTGACAGAAGACGTCTACACCATACGTACAGTCAGGCTAGACTCGCACTGTCTGCTCTGTGCTGTTGTGTTGTAGAATCAGCATTTTGCACTTTGTGGTCTCCCTGCATGGCTTAGCACTTGTGTAAGTTGGGGAAGTTAAAAAAAGGAAGAAGGGTAGAGGTGCGTGCTGCCAACTACAGCGTCTCCTGTTGGCAAAATGAAGTTACCTTTATTAATAAATATAATGTGCAGATTGAATGCTGTTCTGTACAATACAAATAAAGTCATGACTCATGACAGAAATAAATAAAGTAAAACTCAAATAAAGTCATTTTCCGGCCTTCTGTTGTGCATATTCAGTGAGGAGAGGGGAGAGTACTGTTGGGGCATGCTGTATATCTGCCTTGTGGCATCTGTTTTCTTTAAGGGAGTGGCGCCAATGTCTTCAGGACTTGAAATACCAATTTAAGATGCTATCTGTATTTGAAATGTAGAACTTGAGGCAAAGGCCATTTGTCATCTTTAAGTGTTGATTACATGGCAATTGTCCTGTTTTTTTTCTGAATCTTTTTAAGTTGGCTAGACTATTTAGGGGACATAAAAAACTTTGAAGTACTGTATGGTTATTCACAGCTCTGAAAATGACCGTCTCTAGTCTCCACCAGCCTAATGACAGTGGCTCAATTCAATGAATCAAAATGTTATCAAAGGGGAAAATGCCATACACCGAACACCCATATTTAACTTTGTAAATTACTTTTAGATTTGGGCATGTAAATAAAAGGATCAGTGTACCCCTTGTCGTCTGCAGCATTTAAAGTAATGGTAGTTAAACAAGGCTGGCTCTAATCTGTTTGTTGCCAGGAAAGAGGTTGATTTACTTAGGTGTTACAGTCTTTTTCGTGTTAGTTAGCCTGTAGGCCGAGGTTTGGCTGAAAACGTACTCTTAAAATGTGCAATCAAATAATCATGTTAATTGTAGCCTGAACCAATCTATGAATGTGTTTGAGTTGTGTTGGGTCAAAGAAAGGGGATGTATTGAAACTTTGCACGAGGCTTGAATATTTAGCATATGCAGCAATATTATCCATTCTGAGCCTTCAGTACCGGGAGGGAAGATGACACCGGTTAAACACTGAAACTTGAATACATTTTGCAGTCTACCAAACATTTTTATGTGTAGGCCTATCCATTTTATCCTCATTCATTTTCCTTGTAAATTATGCAAGTGGCCAGTGGACAACAAAGTTGGTTTTGTGTCCTACAGAGTAGGATGCCTTGTAGGATTGCAGTTTGTGGGGTGACACAGGACTGTACGGTATAAGAGGTTCACCCCCGCAGGGACTCTGTAGACGCCGGGGGACAGGAAGTGAAATGTGTCATCACAACTTCCTGACATGAGCTTCTAGGCAGCTGCGGCACATGTCTGTCTTATGTACAAATAAGGGAAAATCAGGCAGTGTCCCCAGCCATGCTGAAAGTCTTCCAGGGCTTGTTGGTTCTGTGTGTAATGCGTGCCTACCCCTAATATGGCATCGAGCGAAACCTAATCCTGTTTCATTGTTGTTTATAAGGACATTTGCTGCCTTCAGATCTGTATTGTCATCAATTGCGTAATGTACTGCAAACAACCAATAAAGCACCTCCTTAGTGCCATGTTTTTAATTTCTTCTATGAATTATGAAGACCTGGTTGAGTTGAATGACAGCAATCAACCTCATCTGAAAGTTTCCGTTTCTTGTACTTGTAAGAAATAAACTAGTTAGGCAGTCACACTGACATAATGGTGACTTTTTCAGACACTTCTCTTGCTCATCTGTTGTAACCTCTGTCATATTCAGGGCAAGTGGTGTATGTTACTGCAACAGGAAGTGGCTTTTTTTCATGCAGCCTGCTGTGCAGCTTGATAAACCACCCAAGTGTGAGCCCGCTAGCTACTAGCTACAGATGGGGCTACAGAAGAGGGCTTGTGAGGAGGAGGACGGTCTGGATATGGATAGTGATTGTGTCTACAGGAAGTTTCAGGGACATAAATGAGTCCAGCATTCCTAACCCACATCCTCAAGTTATCGCAATCAGAATCAGCACCCCAGTCTTTATCATTTAGTTTCAATAGTGGAGGGGAATAGGAATTAGTATATTTATCCATGAAAACTGAACCATGAATGACAGTGCGAGTATGTTGGGTGGGCAGAGTCTTAACTGTTGTTGGACTATATAATGCAGTGGATTCTGATAGTGGTGCTATCATTTCATTTGACCAGTCCAGAGAAATTAGATAGCCTTAGTCTAGTGTTCACTGAGAGGAGTTCCATTGACTCAGATGACTGTCATTTGGTAAGTGCAATGTAACTGAATCATTGATTAATCTGATCATAAGAAGCCCCACTCAATGCCAACTCAACATTTGTAGCATTAGCGAGTAGTTTGAGCTAAGAATGCGCAAATTGTACGTGTGACAACCTCCATCAGTGGGTTTGCACAAATAGTCCCAAGTTTTCCACTTCGCTACTGCATGAGGAAGAGGTAGGTCTAATCCGCTGTCATTAAAAAAATTAATTAAATGGTGAAAATCAGCAGTTGACGATGAAGAGGTCTCCCTGTGAAAGGATTCGGTAGACAGTACCACCCCCCGCCGCACACACACACACCCGCCCGCCCTCTTGCCAGCCGGCTTACATAATGAGGTTTTAGCTAAGTCTGCAGTGGACTTTCCCCTCCTAAACAGAGGGAGCCCTTCTTTCCATGCACTGCGTTTTGAGTGCCTGTTTGTGCATGCTAGCTTCTGAATACATCTTCCGTCTCTTCCGAAAGAGGCCATCCGGCCAAACGACCTGCTTGTACTACCTCTAGACTGGCCCATGGCTGTTACTGTGTAATAATAAGTTGGAGGCTCAGTAATACACATTTTAGGACATTTTTGTCTTTAGCGGATTCCCGAAGCCAGGTGTTCCAACCGAGGCCAGGGCACGTCTTATCTGTGTAGTTTAGCTCTGTGGAGAACATGTCCATGAACCCCCAGGCCGAAGCAGGAAAGGCCCAGACAGTATACTGTAGGTCCATCATACAGTTCTGAACATGAATATGTGCCTGAGAGACAAAAAACACACACACACACACACACACACACACAAAAAAAAAGCATTTTTAAGTAAAGTCTAATTGGTCTCACTGCATGCCACTGTCCATCGTTAGAGTAGTCTGTAGACTAGTTGGTGTTTAATCCACCTCACTTCACCAAAAACAAGCTGTTGTTAGCTTAAGTGTTAAGTCAGTTAAAAACTATTATTTCAATGTTGTACCAGTTGTGTTGTTCTGTATTAGCTAACTGCACCTCCTAACATAAAATCCAGTAAGTTAGTATTGGAACCACTAGTTCTATCCTGTAGTGTGCGGGGCAGCTACATGCCGCGCCTCTCAGCTCATCTCACGCGCCCAGACAGAAGGTACCTGATCCTCTCTCTGGGGGTGCCCACACACAGATGGAGAAACCAGGAGGGAGAGATTTAGGACAGAGGGAAAGAACCCCGATAAAAGGGCAATATTATGGAGGGAATTGTAACAATAGTTTGGGGAGGCAGGAAATGTATTTTCACTAATGGTTGTGTATGCAATTTAACAGAAAGTTAGATTTGCAATGACTATAATGAGCATGATTTGGTGTCTTATTAGTGTATAACAAAATGGTTTCCTTTGATTTCCAGGACAACAGAAACACCCCTGAAGACAAACCTGTTCAGCGCTCCAAAGTAAATATGCCATTGAAAATACTATAGTTTAAACAAGTTTATTGGTTCAGAAAGCTCATGTATAGATCACCACCACATTGACTGAATCTAATTATATGTTTGTTTTGGTTTTCTGTTCAGTCCTTTAGCTTTAAGACTCAAAGGGAAGTGTGTGCATCATGTGAAAAGACTGTCTACCCAATGGAGAGATTGGTTGCCAACAACCTGATCTTCCACGCAACCTGCTTCTGCTGCAAACATTGCAACACCAAACTCAGGTACGTGACTCTGGCTGGCACACCAATAAATGCATGAGTTGACTTAATTGAGTAAAATTTGGATCTATGCACTCAGTTTATTTTAATAACCCTCCTCTCCCCCGGCAGCCTTGGTACCTATGCAGCCCTATCAGGGGAATTCTACTGCAAACCCCATTTCCAGCAGCTCTTCAAAAGTAAAGGCAACTATGACGAAGGCTTTGGACGCAAGCAGCACAAGGAGCTTTGGACCTCAAAGGAGGGAGAGAACATAACTAAAACCGCATAACCATGCCTGCCTGTTTCCCCCTCCATTCTGTCCCCTGCTCACCCTCCTCTCTCCTTCTCCTCCTCCCACCTCCACGCCATGGCGTGAACACATGTCTTGTATGTGGGGTGCACTTCCACCTCACGTGTCCTCTTTTAACAATTCACACCATTTCAACAGACACATACATGCACAGACTGGCCAATCATAATCCATGTTTGCTGAAAATTAATTTTGCTGAAGTGGTTTATTCCTATTTTAGCGCATATCATTTATTGTCTTAAACCAATTTTATTTTTTTTCTAATTTCCTATTAGGAAATGTTTATTGATTGTGATCAAACATGTTGTAAACAAACCAGTATTTAAAAAATGCTGGAACTGGGTAGTGTAATCAACGTTGTGTGTGTTTTATTTGCTAAATATTTTGCACCCTTTTAGGCATAAGTAAGCTGTAAGCTCAGGTGAACATATCAGTAGAGAGCCTATGGAATTACCACAATTGGCAGTAGAGTATAATTACACTCAGGTCAATGTTCTGAAGTGTTTTATTTGCAGCGCTTTCTAATAAGCATATTTTCTTATTTACACACATTTAGTAGATAATATACAATTTTTACCCTTGATATTTAGACAGTGCTGGCATATACAATTTTGGTTTCAAACATCTGAGGAACAAACAGGGTACACTGTACTGTAAAGCTATCGCACACATGGGCATACTGATTTGTCTCACTTTTTCTTGTTTGATTTGTATTGAGGATTCTGTTTGTCATGACTTGTTTTATTGAAATGTTATAACCGGTATGGCTGTTGGGTTCCATTCCTGCAAGCTAATTTGTTTGAACGAGTATAATTAGGGTTATCATCTTATGACTGTATTAACCTCCTGTATTTGTGGATGACTTTTTAAAGTGCTTAATTTACTTGTAACTGATCACTTTTTAGAGTTCCAATTAGCACCGCTTGCGCTGTGTCTATGCTGGGTTGGATTGATGTCCTACCATAATTAGCTCACCTTTGGGCTTTATTGCTAGAGTGATATGAATGGGGTTTTATGGTCTACTTCAATGTGCAGATGAATGGTCTCATTGTTCGACTATCTGTACATATAGATGTAGTTTGTGCTTTGTGAACCTTTCAAACTATACTAGAGTGTACTGTCTTGCACATACGGCCATGCATGTTTACCAGGCAAGATGTTTGACAGAGAAACGATATAAACTCCCTCTAACCTCTTATCTGAAACACTTACTTAGGTCTGCAAAGATCAAGTTAAATTAATTAAATCAAATGGGTGTCTGGGATAGAACGCTCCTACTATTCAATGCTATTTCCTGTTCATGCTCTTAGTGGTCTTATGATGCATTTCCCCCGTGCTGTAAAATTAACTATCATTACAAGATAGTTGTCAGATTTTGTTTTCACATTGCTCCTATTCCCCCTAAAACGAAATGCCTTCCTGTTTATATCCCACATACTTCTAGTTAAATGTTGCACACTGCACCAGGACCTGAAATTTCAATTTTAGTGAAACGTTAGTTATCAAGATTTTTAAAAGCGGTGACCTGAGAGCAAATTTTAATTTGTAGATGTGTGCCTCACTAAAAACGCCATGTGGAGCACCCTCTACTGGGGAAATGGTGGCAGGATGTTTATATTGGGCAATGCCAGATTGCTTTTATTTAGCTTTTTAATCATAAAAAGGACTGCAGTGCAAATTATGCACTATAGTAATTTGTTAGTTCTGTAAGAACATCTTCCTAGGCAAATAACACTGAAATCCAGACTATATTTAAAGAACATTGTGTTTTAGAATTTTTGCTGTGGAATGAGACTAAAGCCACTCAAATATAACATTAGAAGGAAATAAATTCAATTCCACTGAACACTTGACTGACACTTGAATGACACAAAACCTTTGTGGCTGAAAGTTTACTGTGAATGAAAGCATGATGTGCAGACTACAAAACTGAAGAAAGGGCACAAACATTTTTTAAAAAAAAAGCCTTATAAATGAATAGCCTAACCTTCTTTTTTTCTTCAAATAAGATTTATTCAGTGCACAATTTCTTTTTACCTTATTTAGCGTTGTGAAAAAAGCTTCAGCTTATTCTAGTGGAAAAAAACGAATGATTCTGCTTATTCATTGGTCCTAATACTTTTTATTCAATCTGCCTTTTTAAAGACCAAATTACAGCCTCCCAATTACTTTAAAAGCAACAACTTCATGTTATTACACTGTGTGTTATCTTTATGTTCATTGTGAGTGGTGCGCCATGGCACAACTGCACAATCTGTGAATCGAATTTCTGTTTGTGTGAAACTGAACCAAGGGTACGCTTTTTTATGCTGGTGTCAAGAGTTTCAGGTAAACTAGACCTGGTTGTTGACTTGTGTGCTAAATTCAATTATCGAACATTATTTTCAATACAGCAGTCACTGTCATACTTGATAAGAAGAAAAAAATTATGAATGCATTTTAAGGAAATCTATAGCTATACTAAAAACTTGACCTGTGGAATGAGGTTGCCTTACAGCACATACACATTTGGGCTGTGTTTGCTGTCTTTCTCCTTTTCTCTTCTCTTTTCCTTCCTTAAGTTAAATTCTGTAATTGAACATAATTACAAAATGTAAGACCACCCATGTCACCCCCTTCTCTTCTCCAAAAATACACATTCAATCATGTTTGTTTATTTTATTTTCCATAGTTTTTTATTTGTTATTTTCTACATAAATTTGGAAAAAATTAAATAAAGATGCCGGTGTTGAATAAGTGCCTTTTTATTAATCTTCTTTTCTGCTACATTGAAATCACCTGGAATAATGGGTTAAATAGTGTATATTCTACATTAAAATGTGTCTAATATTAATCATTCTACACAGCTTAAATTCAAATAGTTGACAGGTGTACAATCTCAATTAACCCTTATAATGTGGGGGGAAACAGACCATTTAATGTGTGTATAAATTATATCAGTATATTTGGATGTTTTTTAACGCCTCGTTCTTTTTTTACGCGCAACACGACGTAAGGGGAGTAGAGCGCCCCCGCAAGTGAACAGTGATCATTTTAATACTGTATAGCAAAAGCGAAGTAGGCCTAGCCTATTTAAGGTTTAGTTTGGGTTAAATATAACAACGTTCCTGTAATCCTGGAATACCAACACTTTCAGAGCCGCCTCTCAGCAAAAAAAAAAAAAAAAAGATAGGAACAGTTTTCACTTTTTCGTCCAAGGCGCAAAATGGGGTTCCGGTGAAATAATTTTCTTCCTCTTTCAGGAAGTTGCTTGTTTTACTTTGGGAGATAGTTATGGATAATTTTATCAAGAAGACACCGTTGATGATATTATTGCTCTACAAATATAAGCATTTTTAAATGATTTTGTACCTTGCAAATGCCGTGGACATGGCAAAAGTTCAATTGTTTCCGCTTGGTCCATTTTGCAATCTAAAGTTATTATTCTGCTAAAACGGAGCGATTCCTTTTCAAGAAAGCATAATGCTGACAAAGTTCGTGGTAATAATTTGATTTCAGCCTATTCAGTACAGAAAATCTATTGCGCTGTCGTGACCTCCACCATGTTGCGTAGTCTATCGACCCTCTTTCATCACTTTCTTTTGTTTGTAAAAGCTGTCAAGTTTCTGCAATAGACACGTTCAAATACGTTCCTCTTCAACTTCGAATTTTTTTTAGAAGCTTTAATCTCGGGACAGTTCAAGACAGAACAATCTGCAAATTTAGCTGGAATAGAGGCAATCAAATCACGGAAATTGCTTCGTATTTTGTCCCTTGCTGCACATGGATTTTATAAAAGCCACACAGTTATTGTTACACCTTTTGTGGTAGGTCTTTTTCAGTTGATGTTATTTCGTGGTCATTGAACTTAAATTTTTTTAGCATCGGCCCTATATCATTTGCAGACTTGTGGCGTGATATTGTTTGCAGTCCACACAAAAAGAAAATAGGCTGCAATGGAATGCCATGGCAATGTTGAAAGGGCATATTTACAAATATTTTTGTGGATGATGACCGGGAAACCCTTGAATTTTTAACCCGTTTTCAGCAGTCTTGATGTAGTCAACCGCCCCTTCCTTAGTTCTCCCACAACACAAACCAAGAATCTCGATGTGACTGCTCAATATTCATCAGATAGTGTTTACCAATTTTCAAGAAAGGCGCGCGTACGAAGAGCCCCCACACCTGGGGGCAACCCCACCATGACATCCACACCTTTTCCCGTGTGGCTGTCTGACTGATGCAGTAGAAAAGGAAAATAAGTGAAAATGCATTCTGTGGAATAACGGTTGGCTTACTTCCATCTCTACTGATTGACGGTGCTCTGAGTAAACTTGAGCATTCGGTTCGTTTCCACTGGGAGGTCGCTGATCCTACCTTCTCTGAAGTCATCAAGACTACAGGTGGGAACTAACACCGCACATGACTTTGTCTCATTCTGATATCACTTTATTTGACTACCCTTTGGCTAAGCCATGGTTATTTTCCCCCGGTTTAGTTTGCAATGGCTTATACATCATTATTGTGAATAGTGTGGCAGTAAGCCACTATTTCTGTTCGCAAGCCCAATTAATACACAGTGCACCTGTAATATGGGGGGGGGGGGGGGTCGAACGGTTAAATTCATTAAGCCTCCATTATGAAACACTTTGTTAGGATTTGTAATAGGCAAATGGCTTTCCCGAATTAGAGTAATTCCTTTTTTTTAAGTTGAACGTTGAAATTCTAATTGATACTGGCAGATGGTGTGTTTATTTCAATTTGGCCTATAATTAATTCACTGATGTGTTTTTTTCTTCCCTCCATATTGTTTTAAACTGGGCTTGTAGATAAACTTCACCAGAAAGCATTTATTTTTTAGCCTTAAAGCTGTGAACAAGGTGGATCAAAACCAAAGCGAGCTCAGACATCAGGCCAAGGGCAGCTCTAGGGGATTTTTGATAGAAGGCATCGACTCCAGATGCACTAGCAGTCTGAGACGGAGCAAGAACCGTGGCTGGGAAAAACAGCCTTAGACTAAACACCTCAAAGCAGGCACAGAGAAGTGGGGGGAGGAAAATCCATGTAAATCCTACTATTCCTGGAAATGCAATACAAGAAAAATAAAGCGGGCACAGCTGACTAGACTGGCAGTGTGCAGCTTTTCTGGCTGCAGAATTCCCCACATTCCACTTGGAAGGTAATTAAAGTAAATTAAAGCCATCGACACAGAGGCTAGTAAAAGTTGCACAAAGAAAAGCTCATGTTGTAGAGCAGTGACATCATGTAAACATGTCACCAACCACAAAAACATGAGCCTGTGTCCTGTGGACATTTATTGGCATACTGCCTGTAGAGAGAAATTAGATGCTGGCGACCTAAAGCTGCATGTGTATGCATATTGCAGCCATGTGGTTTGGTTTCAAGCCCCTGTCCCAGTGTTGGAGGATAGTCAGATTGGGTTTGAAAAATGCAACAGTCATGTCGTTTGGATCTCCTGAGCAGTGGCAGAGTGCTAAGTCTGTTAGAGTGCTTAGAAGTTTGTAATGCTTTGGCAACCGCAGACAAACATGCCCAACATTCCTGCGGTTCATTATTAATTCTGAGAGCCACCAGTCTTGCCCTGGTGCTGCATCTTTTGTACAATAGTTATTTGTCTCCAGTGGCATCTTCTCATCTTAACTAGCTTCACTTCCCACCCTCAACCATTTACCTGCATCAGGAATGCAGACTCTGCTTTTCCTCCACCTTAAGTCCTTTTAGTCTATCCTGCTCCGTGTTAAATCCTCAGGAATAGTTTTAAGTCATTGCTGCTCCAAGCCTCTGGGGTCCTACTGGTAGGATATTGACAGTCTGAAATATGACTGGATGAGCATATGTTAGTTCCTCGATGCAATCTTTGGAGTGTTTCTATTGGTAAGGTGAAGCTCTCGCTGAAATGAAAACTGGGTTTACAGTAGACTCCTTAAAAGTATTAACACTCTTTAAGTCATTTGACTTACTGTATAAATAACTTACATTGCTGGGTAATTGTTTTTGACCTAGAATATTCATATAATACTGCGATTATTCTAAAGATATTGGGTTATGTCCTTACGGATCATTTCATACAACCATGAGTAAGTATATTGTCATACTAGATAGGGCTACCGACTATCTAAAGGAAATCCCTATGTTCATAATCCTAACCCTTGGACAGACTTGGAGATGAATAGCTCGCTCTTTAATACTTTACATTGTTAAGGGATACGGTAAGTCAGTCAAAAATAAGTATCTGGCATCAAGCAGTCATCTAATGAAAGTAAAACTGCTTCTTCACATTAAAAGGGAAGTTATGGCGTAGCTGATCGAGTGCTTTATGGCTCATGCAGGCTGAGAAGTTTAAAACTGGCAGATGTTTGAAATGGCAAAGTATCCCTAGTGAAACCTTTTTCACATGGTTCATGCATGCCAGATCTGTGGAAGCCAGGCTGACTTGAATTTCAGACCTTGAATTTCAACTCACACTCAATAAAAAAAAAGAAATTCTCTCACCCTCAAAGCACAGCTTCTGCCTTTTCGTTTATCAATGCATTGTCCCGGCATAGTGATTTTGTTTAATTTTCCTTTGTCTTTTATTAGCTGCTATATAAGATATGTGGTATAAAGCTGTTGCACGTTATTGAATTCTCTTCTCCATTGTTTCTTCTGGTCATAACGGAGGGTAACTATACATGCCGACTGTGGCAGCTCTTTTGTTTTGATGAGAATGGCTACTGCACCGTCTCCATGGGATGTTTATTTTTTCTACATATTGATTGATTGTGATTCTTACAGTTTGCAAGCGGTGGTGGCTCCGAGGAAAGACGTGTCTGAAGATCTTTCAAGTTGACTGGCAAAGGCAACGTACACACACGCACCGGCAACATGAGTAAGTTCTCTGTTTCAGCACGACAGTTTGGCATCTTTACAACATTGCGAATGCTCTGTGAGGAACAGGCACACACACACAGATCACACGCAATGCCCAAGGCGGTAGGCTGTTAGCTGGTACTCAAGACCTTGGCGAGTGAAGGATTAGTCTTCAGAGTTGCAGAGACCGGGGTCTGGTGCTCTCTCTGTCTTCTGTCCTGAGGGTATGTGATGTCTCTCCAAGCTACACAAGCAGAATATTTTCCCTTCGTGAGCTAATACAGCCAAGGCAGCGCTTTCGTTGAGATCAAACATGGGAATAGGACTATTAAAAAACTCTACTCTCCGCTATTACCCTCCCTCACGATACGGTTTTAGTCGAATGTGACTTGGTAATTGTCTACATACCTTTTAGGTTCAGACCTAAGTGGAAGGGGTCAAGGCAGACCTCTGTTTTTTTTTTCCCTTTACTCTTTTCGCCCAGTCTCTGCAGAGCCCTTATTAATCACGTCCCCACCTCCCATTAACCTTTTCCAACCATGACTGTGTCCAGATGAGAGACAGGCGCTCCACTCCATAATGAAGGACCTGGTGGCTCTTCAGATGACCAGGCGCCAGCAGACCCCCTCCTATGACACCGGCAAGACCAAGTCCCCTGCCTCCGCCCCCGCCAAAAGACAGGTACAGACGGTCACTCCGGCTCTTTTGTCCTGAGCATCTGAATCAGCAGGTCCTAGGACATTATTCCCATCAGTTGGTTGTCTGTGGTTTGACCTCGTATGACTCCACTCTGAACCTGACTGACTAAGCCCATGTCTTTTTGATCCCTAGGATGATATCAGAATCAAGTTTGAGTTCTCTGGAGAGAGGAGGTTTGTGTGATTTTTAATAAAGCTGCATATTTATTTTATGTCTCCATGTGTGTATGTGTGTCTGTGAGTGTTTGTGGTTTGTTTTCCATCACGTGTCTTTGTCCACAAGGAAGAGCCCAGTCAACCTGGCTTCAGCACTGTTCTGAACTCCCACTGGCATGCGAGCTGTAGAATGAAATGGGAAAGGACTGTGGTTTGCCTGTGGCTGCCAAGAGAAACCACAGCTATGCTAGGTGTACTTAGAGGAATCTGCCGATGCTGGAAACCGGTGTTCTGAGTGTGTGTGTGTGTGTGTGATCTGAATCTGGTGTGTTTGTGTGTGTGTGTGTGTGTGTGTGTGTGTGTGTGTGTGTGTGTGTGTGTGTGTGTGTGTGTGTGTGTGTGTGTGTGTGTGTGTGTGTGTGTGTGTGTGTGTGCGCGCGCGCGCGTAAATGACACGGGTGTGTGAAAAGAAGTCGGTATGGTTTGTCTTACCTTCTGTCTGTCTATCTACCTTGCGTGTTTGTTTGTGTGTAGGATCCTAGTGTTTGTCCGGCCCGTGCAGTTTGAAGAGGTCCTGCAGAAAGTCAAGACCGTTTTTGGCCAGCAGCTTGACTTGCACTATATGAACAACGAAGTAGGTCCTGTGCCTCAACTCTCCCCGTTTCTGTATCGTCACTCTCACTCTCCTGCCCCAGTGGAATAGTGAGACTAGACTATGTTAGTGGAGAAGGAGCTGTGGAGTGACAGGTGGAGCCTGTAACGTGATGTGTCTGTGTCCCGCCAGCTGTCGATCCCTCTGCGGGGCCAGGACGACCTGGACAAGGCCATTGACCTGCTGGACCGCAGCTCCAACATGAAGAGCATCAAGATCCTGCTGCTGACGCAGGAGCACAGCAAGGTGGGAGCACGCACACACGTGGTCTCTGACAGGCTCTTCCCCCACGCGTTGTTTTGTGTGATTTGTCTGACAGTACCCTCCTCTGTACCCCCCAGGCCTCTCCTTCCCCCCACCACACTGTGTCTAAACAGGTGAGGATCAAGGCCTCCCAGTCTACTGGGGACGTCAGCACGGCCTACCAGGCCTCCGAGTCTAGGGGGCGCCACCTCTCTACCAGTGAGTACCTTCCACTTATAAAGCAGGGAAGCATAGCAGGGATTGTTCTGTTTCAAGCCAGCGCTGGCTTCTTTGGTTTTTGGTTGCTCTCATGTCAGTGTCGTGCCCCCTTGTCTTTTACTTTCTCTTTGTTTTCTTTATTTATCTTTCTGCCTCTCTCTCTCTCTACCCCCCTCTCTCTCTCTCTCTGACTGTTGTTTCTCCTGCTTCCCCTCTAAGCAGTGGGTCCTCTTCCTTTTCCTGTCCACCATCACTGGCTGCTCTACAATGGCCTGCTGCTGGCCACCAGCCAATCAGTTTGCGAGACACTATTAGCACGGCGGGCCAGTGGCCTGGTTAGGAAACACTGCTAGTTTCGGAGGAGGGGGAGGGGCGGTAGGGCTGGAAATCAGTGTGCTGCGAAAGGAGCCTTAAAAATCTTACGTTCTGTGCAGATCTTTGGCTTAAGCTACATGACATTAAAGGAAGCTTGTTATTCCTCTTTTTAGCCTGTTTAATGTGTTCCTTCGATTCTTTTAGGCTTAGAGAGAGGGGATTGTCTTAAAGCATAGGGTTGTTTTGTTTTTTCATGTAGACATTGAGGTATTCATTATTAAACTGTTTTCTGTCTCTGGAGCTGACCAATGTGCCATGGCCGAGTCACAAGCGGTACTGTTTTTTTAGCCCTATTTTAAAATCATATTTCGCCCTCTGTCCTCTGTCTCCCTCCATCCCAGGTTCTCAGAACACCGGGCGCAGCTCCCCCCCTCCCGGCTACGTCCCCGAGCGGCAGCAGAGGATCGCCCGCCAGGGCTCCTACACCAGCATCAACAGCGAAGGGGAGTTCATACCTGAGACGATCGACCAGCATGTGAGTCCTCACAGCAGCGGGCTGGAAGACACACACACACACACACACACACACACACACACACACACACACACACACACACACACACACACACACACACACACACACACACACACACAGACACAAACTGGCACACATCCCTTTAACTGACTACCCTGTCACAGCAGGTGCTGGACCCGTGGAGCAGTGCAGAGAACTCTGTGTCTGGCAGCTGCCAGTCTCTGGACAGCAACTCAGACAGGTTAGAAGGGAAAACCTAGGCGTTGAAGAACTTTCACAGCCAGTAAGTGTTTAGCTTATTTTCCTGTCACTCATTTCTGTCTTCCATCTCTCAGCCCCTCCCTGAGGAAGTCGCGTATGCACCGAGCCAAGAGCTACCCAGACAATCGCCAGGAGTTTGCGGGTAGGTGCCCACAGCGCCGCAGCATGCCACCTCAACGCGACAGCAATGGAGCAGCACATGAGGAGGCTCATGTGGATGCTGTTGTGTACCAGTAGTTATATTTTCTTCTCTCTCTCTCTCTCTCTCTCTCTTTCTCTCTCTCTCTCTCTCTCTCTCTCTCTCTCTGTGTGTGGCTAGACCGTGAGAACCATGTGTATGACAAGTTGGTGGGCAAGGGAGGGACTTACCCCCGCCGGTACCTTGTCTCTCTTCACCACAAGGACCACAGTGAAGGTAAGACGCCTCTCCGGCTCCCATCATCACTGTCAGCAAAGCCATATCGACCTGTTATCACTCCAGTCCACATACCATATTTACACTCTCATGTGCGCGGTGTTCTTATGCATAGACCTAGGTCATCTTTCTGCCCTGTTAGCTTGTTAAGAGTGCACCGCTTGTTCCTCCCCTCAGGTCGACGGACGTTCCCACGAATCCGCCGCCCCCAGGGCAACCTGTTCACGCTGGTCCCCTCGCGGCGCTCGCTCAACGGCAGCGAGGAGAGCCTGGGCAGCTGGCAGCTGGTGGATTCCCAGGGCCGGCTCCGCTCTCAGGAGCGCCCCGTGGCCCACAAATGTAAGTACTTGTGTCAGGCGGAAGACTCAGCAATGTTAGCCATGTCGTGTCCTGTTTTACGAAAGGAACAGTTGTGTCATGTTCGCCTTGGGTTTACGCTGGCCGTGTTCGTCCCCTCTATAGCCCCCAGTGCTCCGGTGACGTGGCGGCGGGGTAAGCTGCTGGGCCAGGGGGCCTTTGGGAGGGTCTACCTGTGTTACGACGTGGACACGGGGAGGGAGCTAGCCGCCAAGCAGGTTCAGTTTGACCCAGCCAGTCCTGAGACCAGCAAGGTGAGATCCCGACTGGAGGTGGAAATGTCACACCCACGGTTCCACTGTGACTGCGTGGCCCTAATATGGAACAGGGGGATGGAAGTGTTTTGTTGATGGCCTTTATACCGCCCGGAACAATTTAACTGGAAACATTCCTGTGCAGGCCTGTAAATGTAACACAATCTAAAAAGTGCAATGGGGTAATGAGACTGTTTTCGTTCTTTTTTTTGTACTGCAACCTGATACTATTAATTGCCACAGAATTGACTTCTGCTTGCTTAACCATTCTCTGTATCAAGAAATAATGTATACACTTATTGCTAGTCATAATAATACTATTTCGGGGTATTTAATTTGAAGGTGAGCCTCCAAGAATGAGGTCATAATGCTGTGCAAGTTGATCTGCCCTGTTACAATTTTAGGCAGCCCTCAGTAAAACAAATTTTATTTTTTAACACAGCATAGTTCAGGTTTTACATAAACACTTGGTTTTGGTCTCTGACGCAGTTATTATAAACACAGTCCTGTGTTGTTCCCATTTTTAAAAGCTATAAACCCAAGGAAAGAATTATAGTGGAGAGATTGTCTTTCCCCTCCCCCCACTTTAATGTCTTTTCCTGTCTGCCACAGAGCAAACATGCACTGTCACTTCCTGTATCTGAGTGGAGTCGTGGGGGGGGGGGGGGCTTCAGGTTTGGCATGGCCTCCAATCACCCCTCAGTGACTCCTTCCCCTCCTTCTTTGTCCCTATCTGCCTTTTGGCCCCCAAGTCGGCAGCGGATGGGAATCAGTTGTTGTTTTTATTTAGTGGGCTTTTTGTGTCGGGAATACTTTGTGTACACCCCTCTCTCTCTCTCTCTCTCTCTCTCTCTCTCTCTCGTTCACTCTCTCTCACTCGCTCTCTCTTTCTCTTTCTGTCTCACTTGTTCCCTCTTTGATGTGACTGTTATGGCCACATTCTTTGAGGTAAACACAGGAAGTGCTTTTGAGGAACCAAAACTGTTAGCATCATTTACTGTTCAGAGAGCTGGATTTGTGCCAGAATGCAATTTTCCATTTGTCACTGTTTGTTGTTTTTGTCCCTGTGTTTTCACTTGTGGTTTGTGATAATTCATCGTTGTGTTGATTCAAAAAGATTATTTGCATCCATTTTTATCATCCCTTGTAGAGACACTAAAGTGTTGTGTGTGTGTGTGGCCTTTGACACTATTGCTCATGTCTTGAAATGAATGCAGGAGGTGAGTGCTTTGGAGTGTGAGATCCAGTTGCTGAAAAACCTGCATCATGAGCGTATCGTCCAGTACTACGGCTCTCTGAGGGACCACAATGAGAAGACCCTCACCATCTTCATGGAGTACATGCCTGGGGTTAGTCGGCCCTCATCAAGGCCTGTCAAGTTTTCCTGGCGGTTGATGGGCCTAATGTGGTTAATCCGTGGTCTCCAGTGTTCCACATGTCACTAATGTGTAATTAGCTTCCCTGTTCTGTAGAAATGAACGTAAACGTTTCGCTTCCTCCTTCTCAGGGTTCAGTCAAAGACCAGCTAAAAGCCTACGGCTCTCTGACAGAAAATGTGACCCGGAAGTACACCAGGCAGATCCTGGAGGGCATGTCCTACCTGCACAGCAACATGATCGTTCACCGGGACATCAAAGGTAAGGGTTTAGTTTTGTTTAACTGGACGTTTTTTGAAATTCCTACATATTGTTAATGTTAAACTAAATGTCTGAGTCTAAATGTATTGGGTTGCATAAACAGTATATGTTAACAAGGTCATTCCAAATAAAATATTGTTTCAAAATGTTTTACCGAGGTGCCAACATCCTCCGGGATTCTGCGGGTAACGTGAAGCTTGGGGATTTCGGTGCCAGCAAGAGGCTGCAGACCATCTGCATGTCTGGCACTGGCATCCGCTCCGTCACTGGCACCCCTTACTGGATGAGCCCCGAGGTGATCAGTGGAGAGGGCTACGGAAGGAAGGCGGACGTCTGGTAAGAGGGGGACACGCCAACACTGTTTGGGGTCGGCAGTCAGTTTCTTTAGCCTAGGGTCACACATGGTTAACGTGGCTAAGAGGAATTAAGACTTAGCTGTGCTTTTCTCTGAGCACATTTTAGAAGCAGGTGCTGCCCTATTGCTCTATTTAAGGAGGTTCATTCTTTGGAATGTGAAGGACAAAAAAAAGATTCTAAAAGTAGACGGTTGTTGAGGGAAAAGGCAGTACACTCAGCTAGGGAAAACGTCTATTTATAACCAAGACTAGGAAAGTACCATCTCAGTCCCACGCTATGTGTCTGACAGTGGGATGGGTCCACCTGCTTACCAGGTGTTCTGTTCTACTATCTGATTGGGTGGTGTCCTGTCAGATGCAAAATGGGATTGGCTAAAGGCCAGCTCATAAGAGATCTGGAATGTTTTTTAAGTTTCTTGCATGTGGGGTTAAAAAGGTCTATAGCACGGACGACCGCTTTGTTGAGCTTGCCCTTCCTAATCAGTACCCCACAGACCCAGACCCCTGTCTTCTGTCTGGGTCCTAAAGGGGCCTCCTACTGCCAGCAATAGCACCGTTTAATTGTCAACAGTCAAGTGGGAAAAAGTGGAAAGTTTCCACCAAAACATTCCAATGGAGACTGAGACGGGGGCTATCTTTGCCTGTGAAGTCTTTGAAACAAAGGGACATGAAGCAAAGTATTACATTAAGATTGTATATATTCTGTTATTTTATTCCTTAAAGCATGTGATTCAATCTGTTTGTTGTTATTTTTGTACCATGCATCCATTGCCCAGGAGCCTTGGCTGCACGGTGGTGGAGATGCTGACAGAGAAACCTCCCTGGGCAGAATACGAGGCCATGGCGGCCATCTTTAAGATAGCCACCCAGCCCACCAAACCTGTGCTCCCCTCCCACACTGCTGAGCACACGCGGGACTTCATCCACCGGATCTTTGTGGAGGCCAAACACAGGCCAAGTGCTGAGGAGCTGCTCAGACACCCCTTCTCCCAGATCCTATGCTGAGAAGTCTACTAGACTCGCAGTGCCGCTCTGTGACCCACACTCATTGGAAGATTGAACTTTCTTCAGTTCCCAAATCAGATATGCCCCACCAACCCCCCTTAAAGGAGTTCTTGTCAATGGATTCTGACTCCTATTATTCCTATCGAAACTCCTTCCCAGTATGTAGCCTTGACCACTCTCTCAAGACTGGTGCATGTTCTCTAAACATCTGCCACAAGGTGGAGCTACATGACAGGGGACTTTCCTCTGAGCACCGTGCGCTGGAGAACTGATCCCATGCGGCAATGCCATTGAATCCTCTGCAATTGCCATAGTTTGAGCAGAGACATGCATGCAGGGTCATGGAAAAACACCCACTCAAACAGCTCAAACGGACTTTTCATTGTAACACACACCAAACATTATCCTACTTCTTTGGATAAACAACCTTCAGTGTCAAGGAAACAACTATACCAAAGTGTCCATCTCAGTGTTTACACTTTCTGGCTGGACTGATTCAAGATGCATCTACCTTAGAACTGTTTCATGAAAGGGCCTTGGGCTCAAACCAGCTCTACCGAAAGCTCAAAACAAAAGGCTTACTCCAAACTAAGGCTGGTTTTTTATGTCTGCACAATTCAGTGCATGCAGAAACTCACTACCAATAGTGTTAATAAGGATGAGTGTATATGACACTACTCTCACCTGTCCTGAAAGTATCTTTTTATCGACAAAGATCTTTTTTATTAAGTCTTTTTATTATGATCCCTCTCACCATAATATGTGCCTTATTTTCGTTGCTGCCTTCGTTTTTATTATCTAATTTCACTCCGTGTAGTCGACTCGGACTATAGAAAACAAAAAGTGCAGCGATATGGTGTTTCTGAGGGGTTCTGTCATTTCATCAAAAACACGACAGTGTGGAGTTGGATTGGCATTGGAACTGATCTGCTCGTTATGAGGGCTGATTCAAAATGGAAGTGCCTTAATTAGAAAGTTATTCACCACGTGGTTTGCCTGCCGGTATTCTAATGAAGTGTGCCTTGGACACACTGACCCCTTTACTTATATTTAGGATCCCCTTGAGTCAAATGCACTTTTAGGTAAAAGGAATGTTGCTTGCCTTTGTTCTCCTTAATAGTAAATGTTTCATTTATTTCAGTTTTTTACTTTTAATGTGAAAAGTCCTTCAATTTTATTTATAGCTCTATGTTCAGCTAATTTCATTTTATATACAAATATAAATATATATATATAAGTAAAAATATATTTTTTATATATTGACTCTAGACCATTTGAAATCTAATGATACTTTTATGAGAATTATGTCGGAAAAATTATAACTTTTTTTAAAGCAGCTGGTTTTGCAGAATTTACAAATTTTAAGATTTATTAGTGAGAAACTTATAATGGGAAATGGGCTCTGGCAGTCTTATCGCTGGTCTTGATTCAAACTTCCATTCCAAGCCATACCGTTCACTGCACGAACTGCACAGCACATTTCCATTGAATACATTATATGCAGCTCACCTTTGCCAAACCTCAAAATGGCTTTGAATAACTGTAAATCCCACCAGGCTGAGACTTGCAACGGTTTGTTAATGTAACAATGAAGTGGAGACAAATTCAGAGGCATACGAGTTCGTATCAAAAATGTGGTTTATACCTCTGTGTAAGTTAGCCAAAGATGATCAAGACACAAGCGAGTAGATGCCAGAGTCCAGGCTTCCACCCTGCATGACGACTTTGTTTAGCTCAGGGTTCAGCAGAGCAGTATTGAATGTCTGGGGATCATGACCGAGCATCCAAGGAGACTCCTACACTTAGTAGGAATGGCCAGTTTGTCCTGAAGTATCTGGCTCGTACACTCTTCATAGATCAAGTGTATATATTATTTGCTGCTACATGTTAAAGGCAGCTAAAGTAGGTTATAAGTATTGGCAAATATACTGTACTAAGAAAAGTGCAAAATTGAAGAACCCTGAGTTAAGCAAATGAATTGGTTTAGTTGTTTAGATATGTGTAAATGTATGAGTATCTATCATGACAGGACTTGCAGTGCAAAGTCCAATGTATCAAATGTATTTTATATTGAAAACGAACATAATGACAGTGTGTTAATGACAGGGTGTTATATACCATGCCTGTCTTTCCGAAACAAATAAACTGTATTTGTTTTCTTGGTCCATTAAGATATGTGTTTGTTTATTTTTGCAAGAATGCCTGGCTTGGAGCAGATCTACACGACGAGGCTGTTCAAGTCCCATCGTGTCATTGTATCGGAGCAGTTAGACAGTCCAGCTCTAGTGAGTTCAGTAAATGAAGCTGCACAGTAGACAGAGGCCATTGTCTGATTGATGCATTCCCTTCTTTAGTCTCTCTTTTTTTCTCTTTCTGTCTGTTCTCCTCCATAAAACAGCAGGCAGAGAGAGGAACTCTCTGTTGTAGCCAACCTGTGTAGCCATGAGATTGTGTTGGACAGGCTATATCGAACAATGGTTTCTTTTCTTTGAACTGGTGACATGAGGATGGATCGCAGATGGTTTACTGCTTTGTTTTTTTGGCTGTAATTCATGAAAGACAGTTACATTTGGTGTTGCATGTAGTGCAGGGCTGGTAGGGAGGGTTAGTACCACAGCAACACCAAGGTCATTAAAGATGCCCTCTATTGGCTTCATCAATTCATGCAGCACTGGATATGTTTTGCTGCCCAGGGTCAATGGTGTGCAGTGTGGGGTTCTCCTCTTGTGGCATGCCATTGAGGTTGTGTGCTATGCTCTTCTCTGTGTGTGTGGTATGTCCCTGGGCCACCAGGCCACCAGGCCCCCAGCATTAGTGCTGACAGGCAGGCTGGTGGACTAGGACTGAACTGGCTCTCCATCGACCCTCTTTGTAATCACACTTTGTTTGGACCCTGTGGTGCTGAGTCATACAGCCAGCCTGTTAGCCCTAGTTAAGCTCCCTGCTCTCCCATTCACACATACAGGGCACCAGCACTAGTGTCATACGGCCATTGGATGCCCCTGTCAACAACGGAGAGAACCACGCCTTGTTCCAGTTTGACTATCTCTCAGGCTTCCCTGTTGATCGTATTGATGTTGATGATGATGATGATAATAATAATAATGATCGATTGCATTTGATATTGTGCTTTTCTAGACACCCAAAGCGCTTTATATTGTCAGGGGGGACTCCGTTTGATCGCCAATGTGTAGCACGCACCTGGGTGATGCCACGGCAGCCATTTTGCTCTGGATTTGCTCACCACACATCAGTTTATGCCCTAACGAGAGCTGCAAGGGGCAGGAGGGGGGATTAACCAGCCAATTGGGAGCTGAAGGGATGATTAGGTGGCCATGGTAGATATAGGGCCAGGTTGAGCAATCTAGCAATTTAGGACACCCGGGTTAACACCCCTACTCTCTCCGATAAGTGCTGTGGGATCTTTAGTGACCACAGAGTCAGGACACCCGTCTAACGTTTCATCCGAAAGACACACTTGGGCTCAAGTGATATTGTTTTCAATGCTCAAGATGAACGTAAACCATGTGTGGTCATGATCCTACAGATCAGCCTCTACCCCACGTTCTACTAGAGTCAAAGGGAGCTTGGTTGGCAGAGCATTGGGAATGGGGTGTTTTGCTTCTACAAGTGATGGGATACGTTCTTTAGCAGAGGTGGTATTACCTAAGGAACCAAAGCATTGAGCTGAAGAGGCACACATGAGTTATGGGTTGGGGGCTAGTGGGAGGGGCGTTCCTATGGATTTTTTTGTTGTTGTTGTGTCAGGGATTAGGTGTTTGTAGCTGGTTGATCAGGCTTTCTATGTAGAGTAGTGGGCTTGAATAATGCAGGGTCTTCATTGAAAGGGGGCTAGAGTTGCGGTGTAAAATGCCAGAATACATTGTGCACGTAGTTCCACGGTCCAGCAGAGTTTGCGGTTTTCTTGGCCGGAGATCAGTCTAGGCTAACTAAACATTAAGATTCTTTCCGGCAACAGAGCAATGTACCTCTTCTTCCCCCTCCAGCTAAAATAATAGGCTTCTCATGTAGGACACATGAATCAGCTGTTTGACTTGGCCTTCGAATGACTCCGTAGGTAGGAGCTGCCGAGGTCTCCCCCTCTTTCTGCCTTGTGCCCCTTCTTTTCTCCCTCTCTCTCTTGGAATATTTCAGCTTTGGGATATATTACCTTAGTTACCAGATCTGAGGCAACAGCAGTGATGGCCTCAGACATGCATGGGGCCAATACAATTAGTGTTGCCTAAATGATGAGGCTAAGCTGTAAATCTATCAGCATGGAAACTTTAAAAACAACACATCTCTGCCAGACTTATAGTGGACTTTCTAATTTAACCTCTGTCAGCAGGCTCCAATTGGAATTCAAGTCACTCCGCTGTTTTTGGCTCGGACAACACGCCCTAATCTGAAACGTTATAGAGGGCCATATTAACTGTCTCCCAGTGCCACTGCCCTCACTGCACTTCATCCAGACTTTTAACAAAGAAGTCCTTTATGCGCTGAAGTTGTGAGTTTACTACCCGTGAGTTTACTACCTGTGGCAAAGGGCTAAGGGCACGTGATAGGTTGAACACAGCTTAGAGGGTATTTTAAGTAGTGTTCACCGATTTTTGACAGCCGTATGTTCATGGTCCTGACATAAAGTCGGCCCTCGTAGGACTAGTTGTTCAGTTTCTCAAGTGACACGTGTTCACGGCAGGCTATGCTGCTTTGTCTCCTGTAATCATGTTCCTTTTTTTTGAGTGAAGTTTAACTGAAGTGCTTTAACTTAGCTGAGGTTGCCATGGGAATGCATGGAAATGGATTTGTAACGGAGTGTCTGTTAGTCCTCCGGAGTCAGTCGGGTTCAGACCAGGTCTCCAGGCCCAGCCCCAGGATGGTATGATCTATCTATCCATCCACCTCTTAAGTGGGGATTGTTTTGAAATGGTACCCCTATATTGTCTCATGGACGACGTCTTATATTTAACGTCTGTGTTTGGTGTGCGCATGGTGGCGGTCATGTTAGTGTACAGGTCCATTAAGGCTAGAGCGCCACTCCTACCCACTGACTGGTGCCAGGACGTGTCTTCTGCAATAATATGCAGATTGTCACTGACATCATGGCCAGTAAATCTAGGGCAGACAAAGAGGTGAAGGTTGGAGCCCAAAGGCTCCTGGAGCTTTTTCTGGATACAGTACTGTGACATATATTGTCGCCTAAAATCTGTTCTTCAAGTAACCATGACAACAGTCTAAGATGTAATGTTTTCTTTTTTGTTGCTCTGTATGTTTATTATTATACATTTACTGTTATGTTTAACTAGTATTGTAAGCCATGCAATTTTGGACTGCATTGTTCTCCTGAGTCACCTGTAGAAACTGATTTCTCATAGAATGCATAGATACAATAGTTAGTTGTCTTTTTTATGTTATATTCAAAATGGCGTAAAATCATGTTCTGCTCTTTTCTTTGCTGTGTTACGTAATTGTGCCTTGACAAAAGGCCGTCTGCCAAGAAGTAGCGGGGACAGATCCAAGGGAGAGTCGCGTTCCTAGACGGGGCTTCTTTGCCACACACTGTTGCGGGGTACCCGTGTAATAATCTTTTGTGGTTACCTACAACTTTTGGATCCAGAACATAAGGATTTTCTTTTTGGTCTACTTTCTTTGTTCATATTTCTTTCACACCATCACTGTCACCATACAGCGAGATGAAGAACGGGTTTCATTCTGTTGCCACCCTCCTTTTGTCCAATAACACTCCATCTGTGTTTGTTTGAAAAATCATGTGTGGTCACATTGAATTGGTGGCCAAGCTGTCACACAAATTCCTATTCATGCAAATACGAGAAGGGGAAAAGAGAGAGAGGGGCGAGAAGAAGGTAGCTGAGAGTGAGAGGGAATTAGACATTGACAGACATTAGTGGCTGAGTGGATGAGCACAAACAATTTCTGGCACACAGCTTTTTGAGTGTCACATAAACCACCCCTCCGTTCTCCCTTTTTGTCCCATTCACTGACCGACAGTCTCTCTCCCACTGCCCCTCCCTTGGGACTCTTTGCTCCAGGACGGGATGGAGGGGGGGCGTTTGTCTTTATAAAAGGCCTGTGTTTGCCCTAACCCAACTCCATAACTCTATTCCCTACCATGGAGAGCCAACGTGTCCAGTCCTCATACAGGAAGCGTTACGGGCCTCAGGGCTCTGGCAGTCTGGGTGGGGGGGTGCGGCTCAGCAGCCTCTCCTCCGGCCGCCTCTCTTTCCATGGGAGCCCCCGCCACCTCATCCACTCCACCCCGCTGTCCCGCCACTCCCTGGGATCGGCCGGAGGGGCCCTGCTCCTGGGAGCCCCCGGGGAACGGCTGGACTTCTCGGCAGACACCCTGATGAAGGCCCAGTACAAGGAGAACCGCACCAACGAGAAGGTGGAAATGATGGGGCTGAACGATCGCTTTGCCAGCTACATAGAAAAGGTGCGCTTCCTGGAGCAGCAGAACAAGGTGCTAGTGGCGGAACTGAACCAGCTGAGGGGCAAGGAGCCCAGTCGCCTGGGAGACATCTACCTGGAAGAGCTGAGGGAGCTGCGCCGGCAGGTGGACGGCCTCAGCGCTGGCAAGGCCCGCCTGGAGATAGAGAGAGACAATCTGGCATCAGACGTCACCACGCTCAAGCAGAGGTGAGAGCATCGACTGGACATTTCTTATTCTTATTATTTCACTATGTGTCAAGTCAGGTAATGTTTGGTCTTTGAGGTATAAAATAAATCAGCGAACATTGTTGACATGCAAATTAGGTAAGTCTTGTGGTCTGTTGAAATCAGTTTCTAGTCTGTTACTCACGAATCCCTCCTAACAAACATGATCCTGATTGAACATCCAGTTGCCAATGAATGAATGTGTTGGCATGAGGGGAATACAAAGAGAGGTTTCCTACAAAGAGAGCAGTAAGACTGGTAGATTTTTTTTTTGTTACTTGCTGCCCCGAATGACCTATTCACACCGCTGTGGGCTCTCCGAGAGGCATGCAAATACTTTTTAATAGCATTGTAAGCGGTTAGACTTAGTACTAAACCTATTCAGTAATGACCATCAAAACCAAATGAAAATTTGATTAATATGCGATTGTGTTAGTACATTTGTTATGTCTTAACAGAACCATGAAAACACCATCGAAGTATAGCTTTTTAAATTATATACTTTTGATTGTGTAAATATTTTTTCTTGCTTTTGTCAGTAGCAAAAACATAAAACAAATCTGTCCTTTTTCCCTGTAGTCTTAGATTTTGTTCAAGCATAACTAAACATCCGTCAATCTTGACCATTTTGAATTGTCTTTCACTGTGGTCTTTGCCTCACTCAGATTGCAAGATGAGATGGGCCAACGCCAGGATGCAGAGAACAACTTGAACTCCTTCAGACAGGTGACTCTCCCCTTATTGAACAGGATTTCAAACACACACAGTCCTTGACTATGGATTAGTGATTTTTTCCTGCCTGTGTTCAGGATGTGGATGAAGCAGCTCTAAATCGTGTTCAGCTGGAGAGGAAAATTGATGCCCTGCAAGAGGAGATCCAATTCCTGAAGAAGATTCATGAGGAGGTAAGCATCCTTTTGGATGTACCGGTGGTTTCTACAATGTGCATTTTCCTGTTATGGAAACATATTCAGTTGAAATATAAGAATCATGTATTTTGAATAATAATCACAGATTTCATAATTCTTGCAGGTTTTACATGTACTGTATGTGTGGGATTGGTTGGAAACATAATGTGTTTATAAACTGTCACACATGGCATGAAGGATATGGATAAGAAAGCGGATACATTCAATCAAATATCATCCTATTGGAAAGTGGCCATGTAAAACCGTCTCACCTGGGAACATTGAGAAGGGCCACTGACCTCTCTCTCTTTCATCCTGTGATCAGGAGCTGCGTGAGCTGCAGGAGCAGCTGATGGCCCAGCAGGTCCACGTGGAGCTGGACGTGTCCAAGCCAGACCTGACTGCGGCCCTCAGGGACATCCGGGTCCAGTATGAATCCATGGCTTCCTCCAACATGCAGGAGACAGAGGAGTGGTACCGCTCCAAGGTCAGGACTATGTAGGACCACACATAACACACACTTGGACAAATGAGTGACACTTCACTGCATACATACCTGCCTACTCAAAAGAAAAGTGTGCGTTAAGTAAAGTAGTGTACTGTTTCCCTCGCTGGTCTCATCTTTTGTTCTTGTGTCCAGTTTGCCGACCTGACTGATGCCGCCAGTAGGAATGCAGAGGCCTTGCGCCAGGCAAAGCAAGAGGCCAATGACTATCGCCGGCAGCTCCAGGTGGTGAACTGTGACCTGGAGGCCCTCCGTGGATCAGTGAGTCAATCAATCAGAGCAGAGGGCTGTAACTGATGTGACCTCTGTTCAGAATATATCATTAACCAAACCTATTTTGTTTTGCTTTCGTTACATCTCATTCAGAATGATTCCCTGGAGCGTCAGCTGCGAGAGATGGAGGACCGATTTGCCATAGAGTCTTCTGGTTACCAGGATACCATTGGTCAGCTAGAGGATGAGATCCACTCCCTTAAGGAGGAAATGGCCAAACACCTGCAGGAATACCAGGACCTGCTAAACGTCAAGTTAGCCCTGGACATTGAGATTGCCACCTACAGGAAGTTGCTGGAGGGAGAGGAGAGCAGGTGGGGATCCCTAAATATAGATTGAATGTGTAGCATTATTATAAAGACAAATGGAAAGAATGTAATATGTCAGGGTATCACAGTGAATTTTGATCAATGAACCGGTCTTTGTCTATCTTTCTAGGATCACTGTTCCTGTGCAGAGCTTCTCCAACCTGCAGTTCAGAGGTAAGTCAAATGTTTGTTGCATAGTGTTTATAGACTGCATTGTGCCCGTTGCACCGGAAACTTAATTTTGTCTCGATATTCGCCAACATTCAGAGACTAATCTGGATACCAAAATCAATCCAGAGCCCCAAGTGAAGCGGAGCATCCTGGTCCGAACTGTGGAGACTCGGGATGGGGAGGTATGCAAAGATGGCATAGTATACCAGTGACACGACTAAACTGCAACCTACTCTCTTGGTTGATGGTGTGTGCTTGAATTGCAGTTCCTTGTTAGCTCCCACAGAGGGCGATATGCAACACTTAATTGAGCATTATGTACAGATTCATATTCACCCAGGCCCAGCCCCAATAACTCTAAATCGTGTACCGACTCACCATAAACCGATTCATATTCCTAATTTTAGATTTCTTTGCCTCATAGATCATTAAGGAATCAACAACTGAACACAAAGATCTTCCTTGATCTCCTGGCGGAAGCATGCAGGGAGTGGTGTCTCGTCCCCGGCAACCAATTGAGGATTTAAATGATAATGAGTCAGGCTTTGGATCTGCCAGACCCTTAACGTTTTCAAACTGTATCACCCAAACCCTAACTATCAAGTAATTCAATTTTTTTCTATCATCACCCCTGGCCAAGCCACTTTGTCAGGTTCTATATTTCAAACCATCAACTTATCAGCAGTTTTGAAAACTATTTTTCTAAAGGACCTCTTTGAGTTTGGTTGTGCTTCTATAATGGATTTAAAGATTGAAACTTTGACATTGTAACCTAATAAGGAATTGGTCTTCTACATAAACAACAGACTCCTAATGGCTTAAGACTAAGTGATTATATTTGAGCACTAATCACAGAGCTAATTGATAAATGGCGTCACTCGAGGCCTTAAAGTGTAGTGTACTATAATGTTCATCTATCATCAGGGGGAGACTAGGTTTGGTTGGTTAACAAGTATGTGATTGGTCATGAGGAAAGTGTTAAAGTTAGCAGTAGTCAGGATGGGTTCTAGACAAGTAAGGTTATGTGTGTATCATGTTATTATTGGCAGAACTACAGATGAAAGTAGAATTTTCTTAACCTCACAAAGAAATGTATATAAACAATATGCCATACCGGTTTCATGTTATCCTTTAACATCCACTCTTTGACCACTGGTGGCCTCCCTTTCTTTTGTGTTTGTCTGTTGTGTATGAGAACTACTGCCAGGATTCCATCATCTGTTAAGGCACAGAGGCAGACAAGTGTTGTGGAGATAGCTTGGTGCTGCAGGCAAGGGTGGGCAAGGTGTTGTTTCCTTGACAACAGCCCCCTTGCAGGAAGCTCTGTGCTTTTAAATGGTGGTGGTGGTGGTGGTGGTGGTGGTGGTGATGGGGGGGGGGGGGTTCTTACATTACCAACTCTTTAATCCTGCTCTCTCCAGGGAGCCCTTCTGATGTAACCAAGCTAACAGCCCTGCCACTAATTGCATATGCTGTGCTCGAGCTGTTCATCAGTGTATCTCACTAAAGACAGACAATCCGTAATTGTCTCCTCTGTACCCCCACTCGCTATCTTTTCTTCTTTCTCTCTGTTGCATCTGTCTCTCTCTGTCTTGTCTTATGTTCACCCAGTGTCTTTGTTTGTTCATTCTAAAAAGGATTCCTGAGTCTGATTCCCGTACGATGGCACAACTTAAACACACTGTTAAAACCTTTGTATTGTGAATAATTGCTTAGCTTTGACCAAGACTGATAACAGATTAACATCAGAAACATTCCTGTTTTATTGGTCCTAAATTTAATGTCAGTCTTTTTGTGAGTGTCACTGGGTGTGTTTAATTCAGTTTCTGTTTATTTTGTCATAGTAATAATAACACGTTTATGCACTTTGTATTGTGTGTGCTTATTGATCTTTCAAGTTTAGTTAGACTACTACTGACTTGTACTGTATCGGGTGATTATGAAGGATGCATTTTCTCTGATGATTAAACATCCATCCATGTGTCTACATGTCTGACTGAACTGAATGAGTATAATTTGGTCCGACAGACACCGTGCCTCATCAGGGCTTGACCAGTGTAAGACAGATGAGAACGACAGGATGGGGTCAATGTTTATAACTGGAGTGGTCATTGCCTATGGGCGAGAAGTTGAAGGTGGGCAGATATGTTAGTCCTGTGAGCATAACAGTGAGTCCCAGAGAGCTGTACTGTCGTATTCTCGACCAACACATTTGGAGGAACAAGCACTGCTTCTAAGCTGAACTCAACGAACCATCTCCCCCTTGCCCAGAAAATCCATGATTGTTCCTGTGAGAAGTTCAAGCTCAGATTGTACAAGTGCATTGGCAAGCTGTTCCCAAAGTCTCCTTGATATTAACCCCCTCAGGCGAGATAGTCTATAACACGTTAAGGATTATGGGTAGTGTGTTTGACGATGCTTGAGTTTGTAGGATAGGCTCACTATCTAAAACCTATGATTATGAAGACTGTAATGGCTTGACGGAACGCGCATTCTATTTTAAATATTTTCTCTTAATAAGATATTTTGTTTGCCCATGAGAAATATATATATCGTGTGTGTGTGTGTGTGTGTGTGTGTGTGTGTGTGTGTGTGTGTGAGTGTGAGTGTGTGCGCGCGCGCATCTGTGTGTGTGGATTGAAGAGACCAGCTCTAACAGAGATGTGTGTGTACAGTACAGAGTGTGTCTGTTTTGCCAGGCTCTTATCTTAGGAATGGTGTGTCTCAGGTCGAAGCTAGGGCTGACCTCGAGCTGGAGGAATTCTGGGTAGATAAAACACTCAGCGCTTGGGCTCAGCCTGGGACATCTGACTTGGACCAACTATTGGACTAGCTATCACACAGTCTCTGAGAAATTATTTTGCAATTGTCAATGACCGTTAGTAATAGGATAATCATAAGTATACTATGAAAGATTAGAAAAAGAGTAATTGACTCTGAGAAACTTTCATTTGTACTCTTTCTTGTAATCTCACATTTAACTTTCGGTGTGTATTGTCATATTTGGAAACAAACAACTTTCAGCACGCCCGATGCCAGCCATTAACACAACCTCTCTGTACCATAAACATTCAATCCAATTCAACAGAAACAATTAATTAATCAACAATTGCATTGCAATTTTTTTTTTCTGTACGTGTCATGGCTGCAATTGCTCGCACAACAACATTCCCCTACTTAGTGTTGTAATCAGCAGGCCGTCTCCGTGGGCCCCCTTGTCTGCTGCCCTCTTCAGCTCACATTCCTGTCCTACTTGGCCCTCACACCAAAGGGTCATGCAAAGGTATGTGTACTTGTTGGTTAATTTTAGCTGTCATTTCATCAGGACCGTTCAGACATAACCCAGAAGCACCTCACTGTTTCCCCCAACACCAAAGCCTCACTTCTTCTGATCCTAAGAACATTCTGTAGACATTAGCACAGCACACACACACACACACAAAGGGAATGTCAGTTTATTCCAAGGTGTGACATCTGGATCAAACCTACAGTAACAGACAATGGCCTGTGCCAAGAGGGGGGAATGTGCCAAGTGTTAAGAGATCAGAGGCACCCTCTTGGTGTCTGTTTTCCACTGTGAGGGATGACAAAAGGGTGAGAGTTTTATTTTGTCCGAATTCAATTTCCAATATTTATCATAATCAGCTGGGTTCAGAGAAAGCCCAGATAGAAAGATTGTAAATCAAGGATGTAAAGGAGTCACTATAATATATAAGTCAAGGTTGGATGTTAGTTACCCATGCTACAGTCACAAAGGTTGAGAGCTTTAAAAGTTTATAGGGCCTGGCTTTCTGTACTAGTTCCACCCTATTATTTGCGACATTGCATTAATCAAACTGCAGCCAATCAAGCCTGAAAATGCACACTAGGCAAATATTAACACACATACATGCAGTTAGCAAACACACAAGCCGTCTATCATCTTATCATCTCCACCAATATTTAAAATCAAATAAGAGGACTATGCCTGCGCTAAAAGGGAAAAGGGATGCTATTCTGAGCACATAGACTTGTGATGCGGAGTGAAGCAGTGGGTGAGGGTGTCGTTGCTCTCCATCACAAAGTGCCAGGCACGTCTGGTGCTACCCTGTTTAGCGAAACCTGTCAAAAAGGAGGGCGGTCGTGGAGGTGTGGATAGACATGTCAAAGGGAGCTTCTTCTATGTTATTTCTGTCGTTTGATTTTCAAACTTCATGTAGCTGAAGTATACTGGTATTGTGGAACTTTTTATAACAATTTATATCCGTTCTTCCCCGTCACTTCTAAACTTTTTCATAATTTTTAAAATGGATGTTTATTTACTATCTTAATACCACGGATCCCCAACCAATTAATTGAATTATATTCTTATCTTGATTTTTTTAAGCTCATCATTCTCGTTGAATTGCAAAACTTTATAGTTGTTGTTTTTTTAATTAGTGCTGCGCGCAACATCCTCCAGCCTGTGGAGCGCCAATAGCCTACCATCGCCCTGGCAACCACTCCTCGCGACTACCGTCTGAAATTTCCCCATCGCTTTGTTAACCATCAAGAAGCCGAAATTGTATTCCCTTACGGACTGGTCTTTAACTCTTGGAGACTCTGTTTCTTTTCACTTTTTCAAAATTTTGTTACGGTATTCCTAAGCAATAAAAGTTAATGTTTCGGAGAAGTCTTTTCTCTCCACTTCAAAATGCCTGTGAGACGCGGCCATGTAGCGCTCCAGAACACCTATCTGGACACCATTATTCGGAAATTCGATGGACTAAGTAAGTGAAAAATACTATTGTTCTCGTTTTGAGTGCGTTGTTTCCTAAATCCTGCATTAAGAATAATTTGACAATTAAGTAGCAAAGGCGGGGCAAACATCAAACAGTTTATTATAGAAGATTTGTTGTTTTTGTGCGTACGATGTGTGTATGTTGCACGTGCATCAGCATATGATGTTTTAATTTGTGACTGTTCACATGTTATTTTCCGGCATCACATGCAGATCTTCTATATCTTAGTTGGACTTGATCAAATGTTTCCTGTTTTTAGAGAATAGTTACTCTATTGTTAGTTCTATCTATTGCCGTAACTGTACAAGTGTAATCATAATAAACGGATAGTGAATGTTTCTACTACTTCAACAGTCCTTTTACAGGGTTAAAACTAAATCACTGCATCGCAGCCAAGCATATTCTACATAAGTTTGCATCAGGGGTTTTAACAACACCTGGTGATTTGCATGACAACTTAGCCCGAGGAACAGTCAAGGACTTGGCTGTCACTGAGCTGGTGCAATTAAGGCAATGCTGCTGTTAGCTTGCTCTCCCAATCAACAGCACTTTCTGTCCACCTTTATACCTGCTGCGTTTACCTTTTCGTCACTGAGCTGTGTCACAGTGTGAAGGTTGTGTAGTGACCAGGGGGCTAGGACTAAAAATGTGCTTTTCCTCAACCGATGCAGTGACATCATCCAATTATACTGGAATTACCATATTCAAGAGTGTGTGTGTGTGTGTGTGTGTGTGTGTGTGTGTGTGTGTGTGTGTGTGTGTGTGTGTGTGTGTGTGTGTGAGAGAGAAAAAGGGTGTGGGACAAGGTGAGGCTGCTTAGCAACACTGACGTCGATCAGTGTGTCTGTTTTGAGTCCAGAATAATGACTTTAGTTAGAATGTACTTTTTACTAAAGGGCCCACCTCATTTTTGATAAGGAGAGGTATGGGACAAGGCATATCAATGCTAGATATGAAAGATATAGAGAGATAGAGAGATATTTAGACGTATTTCTCCCTTTCTAAGAAGAAAATATCAGGATAAGTGATATTCTATTAACAAAACAGCCTAATTTGTAAATCACCTAAATTAGTAAAAAAAAAAAGAAAAAGAAAAAGAATAGTCCAGACAGTGTGGCTGAGAAAGGAGTGAGGAGCATGGGGCGTTGTCACAGACTACATCTTTTTGAGTGCGTATGTAATTATTCGGTGTCCAGATGATCCTCTTCTGTCCTGGGGGACATTGCTTTCAGACATGTGATTTGCACCATGGAGAGGTATGTTGGTTTCACTGCAGCTGAGTACTGGAACGACATTATGCTAGGCTAAGGCCTACCTTTGAGGCAGCAGTGTCAGAAATGCCAGGGATAGTCCTTAAACACAATCCCAAAACTATTGTGCACAAGAGTTCTAATAAAAAGAGTAATTTTTTTTAAATTTAACTAATATATAACATTTCCCTATAAAATAGTAAGTAATAATAATGCATTTAATTTAAAAGGTTTTTCTGAAACCCGAAGACGCTTCACAAGGTATACTACAATTAACATGGCAACAGACAACATGACAATGACACAGAAAGAGGTAGAACAGACAAAGAGCAACATCAGTTCAAACTAAGTAAAGGAAAACAAAATAGTATAACAACTAATAGTATAACAACTATTAGATGTGTTATTTTCTGATGATTAACTAATATATAACATTTATGAAACTGTTGCAAGGTGATATCCCTTAACCTTGCATCTCTGTTATCAACCCAGACCGCAAGTTCGTGATTGCCAATGCCCAGATGAAGAATTGTGGGATCATCTACTGCAACGAGGGCTTTTGCAAGATGTTTGGCTTTTCGCGGGCGGAGATCATGCAGCAGCCCTGCACCTGCCAGTTTCTGGTGGGGCCTGGCACCATGAAGAGTGCCCTAGCACAGCTGGCACAGGCCCTGGTGGGCTCGGAGGAGCGCAAGGTGGAAATCCTGTATTACGCCAAAGAGGGTAAGGAAGATGGAGACATTGAGAGAGGATGGAATAGCAGGGAATGGTGGACATCATGACTTGGACAAACTGAGAAAGGTTTTGTAGATTGAAAAAAAAGAAAGACGTTAAAAATTAAGAACTCTTCTTTTTATAAAATAATCTTGCTCACAGATACCAACATGACCGGACAGACACAAATTTTTATTATCAATCACTATCCTCTGTGTTTAATAGTTAAATAATAATAAAAAAGACTGCAATAAGGGTCCCAAAGTAGTGTAAGCTGTGCCCAGACATTGTGTGGCTGTCACTTTTGACCCCCCCTCCCCTCCAACTGCAATATGTTAATTCCTCATTTCCAGTTCACCCTGTCTTCTATCACTGGCACATACAGGAAGGTAAAGAGACAGGATGGAGCCGCTGCTGAATGATCCAGCGTCCACATACAGGGAAACGTGCAGGCGCACACCTGTCCTTTGTTACTCTGCCTGGCTGTTTGGCCATGAGACGTGTCGCTTCAGACAGTGAGCTGTTGTCATGGAAATGTTATCAGTGTGCCAGCTACAGTTCGCTGAGCTGTTCTATTTGTTTTCTGCCCTGATGCTGCTCGTCACACAGCCTCGATTTCAAATCCGATGCGTTATTGCCGTCACTTTCTTCACCATGACCCTTTGATCCAACCTGGTGATAAATGTATTTTGTTGTCCTGTGCAGTATGAAGGTTGGTTTTGTGTGCCAGTGCTTGTTAAATGTGTGCGTGTGTGTGTGTGTGTGTGTGTGTGTGTGTGTGTGTGTGTGTGTGTGTGTGTGTGTGTGTGTGTGTGTGTGTGCATTGCGTCTTCCCCACTCCCCATCTCTATTTTTAGCCCCCACTAATAGAAGTGTGAAGCCAGACTTGAAGTAACTAATCTAGCTCTTCTTCTTTCTTCATTGGTCTCAGTCTCATACTCCATCATAGATCTCACTCAGCTAGTCCATTGCTCATCCAGCAATATTTGTATTTCTCTTCTCCCTCCCTCTGTTCCGGCTAAGGGTGGTTGTCTCCCCCTCCTTGACTTCCTAATTTGGCCTGTCGTAAAACAGTCTCGTAAAAGGACATTAGGAAACACTTAACAGCTGACCTTACAGCTTTACAGCTTTAAAAGCCCTCTCCTAAAATACAGCTCAAATAGGATGCGGGTAACAGACCACCCACAATCAACTCTTGTATGTGGTAGACACACTGTAAAGCCTGCTTGTCCTGTGTCCTGCCTGAGATCCTCTGTGTGTGTGTGTGTGTGTGTGTGTGTGTGTGTGTGTGTGTGTGTGTGTGTGTGTGTCTCAGGTACCTGCATGCCGTGTCTGATCGACGTGGTCCCAGTGAAGAATGAAGAGGGCATGGTCATCATGTTCATCCTCAACTACCAGGAGCTTATTGACCCCACGCTGAAGAAAGGAGGGCTGAGACAAAAGATGGCCCAGGGCTGGGTATGGGCAGGTTGGTGGCTGTCTATCTCTCAATGTCACTTTGTCTGTTCAAATAAAGGGGTATGAAATGTACATGGTGTGTTCATATATTGCATATCCTACAATAATATATAATTCGATGTTATAAAAGTTGTCAATCGCTCCTTAGGCGGTCAGAATCGCCGGCTGAAGATGAGACTGCCTTCCCTGCGGCCCGCGAGACGCACCTCCCTCTCCAAGGAGCAGTTTGAAGGGGTGGTGGTGGACTACCTGCAGGCCAGTTCATGTGAACGATTAGCCCTAAGTCACGCACGTAGCCACCCACATCCACCGCGAGTCCTTGCAGGCTCACGTAAATCACATAACCATGGTCCTCTCCCCGTTTCCCCCCTGCAGCCCAGCGTGGAGGACATCCCCCTTAGAGAGTTCCGGATCCCCTCTAAAGAGAGCTGCATGCAGTCGGAGACGGAGGCTCTGATAGAGCAGGACCTGGAGCCAGCCTCCCCGGCGAGCCAGTCCTCCCCCAAGCGGCTCTCCCTGCTGACTGACCGTCTGGACCCCAGCGCGGCCTTCCCTCGGGGGGCTGTGCCCCGAAGCCGCTCCCGGGAGAGTGTGCATAGCCTCCGTCGGGCCTCCTCTCTGGACGACATCGACAGCATGAGGGCTGAGGCGCTCCCTGGAGACCCCAGCTCCGCCAGCAGTGAGTCTGCTGTCCATACGTCTGCTGTTGGAACTACATTTATAGCCCTGTTAGAGGCAGACATGTCACCATGAATTGTCAACTGGAAGACAGCTTACAAAAGATGTCTACACCCAACCCCCCACCCCCCACGAGCTCTAAGCTATTTATCCTCACCATGTTCGACAGCCTCATTGTTCTTTCAGTTGAGACACTCTTATCAATGCGTATGCTCAATAGCCTGTGTTAGTGTTTGACGTTTGTGTGTGCGTGTGTGTGTGTGTGTGTGTGTGTGTGTGTGTGTGTGTGTGTGTGTGTGTGTGTGTGTGTGTATGTGTGTGTGTGTTGTTTCCTGTATTATACTACCACTTCCACTTCCGTCTTCCTTGTGCGTCTCTTAGAGTTTTCTGTGGAGGAAATGATCGCAGATAGTTTAAGAAATAATCGTTCAGACACACCCCTTATACTACAATGATCTGCCCTGAACTATGGATTTCCTCAGATGTTAGTTTTTACGTTTCTCACGCAGGAGTGTGTCACTTCAGGGCATTACATCATTGAAATTGGTAATGGTGAGTTTGTTGACTCTTCCTCTGCACAGACCTGAAGCCCAGCACTCTGAACTCGACGTCCGACTCAGACCTGATGAGACACAGGACAGTCAGCCGCATCCCCAGAGTGTCCCTCACCTTCGACTCCGACCGCATGATACCCCCCTCGCCCACTGAGATCGAGCTGATTGCGCCCAGCAAGATCAAAGACCGCACCCAGCACGTCACGGAAAAGGTCACCCATGTCACGCAGGTTGGTGGGACGCTCACACACCCTTCCTCACACAAGGGATTTTCTCATTTGCCATTCATCGTTATGCATAAACGCCAACACACACGCAGGCACCACAGAAACACACTCTCTCCCTTTCTCTCTTATGCTAACACTCGCATAAATAAATCAGCAAGTAATGGAGGCACCTGGCTAGGTTCTAAAATGGGATTAAACTGAGCGTGATGGAGGCACCCTGCTAGTATTATCACACTAAGCCAGAGGTCTAGTGGAAAAGTCACCGATGTCAGATGACCCCTCTTTCTGCGTGCGGGGTTCACACACACGGTTTGACATCTGCCACCAGTAACACCGTTTAGATTTTTTATAGAACTTTATATCTGTTTAAGTGAAGTGGGAGACCTTATTCGTGACGCGCTGGATGCAGTCTTTGATCTTGCTGGGCGCGATGAGCTCAATCTGGGCGGGTGAGGGGGAATCATTACCAGCATTGTGTGTGAACAGGCAGTTGTGTGATTTGCTGGTAACACTTTCTGCGTATGCCGTGTGCTGTCATATCAGCTCTGTCAGAGAGGGAGAGCTCCAGTGCTTCGTCACACATGAAAGGCAATGTGGCTTCCCTACTAGTGGAAAACTCGATAGGGCAAACACAGATGCCTCCCCCCAAACCCCTCCTTTGAAATACCTGACACACATCTTTCGATGGCTTTCCCCCTAGTTGTATTATCCTTTGTTATTTTACATTAACAGGTCACTTGATTGTGTGGCTTGGATTGTTTGTTTTTCCTCTGAATCTCCTTGTAATTTTAAGGTATTATTATTGCTAACCAGCTAACATCCATATCTGAAAAGGTTCCGGTTGACACATCACGCAGTCTAGCTATTTTTTCCTATTGACAATTGCCTCAAGCAGCAATTTCTGTTGAGAGGAAAGCCTTTTTAGAATCAATAATTTTCCTGAAAAAAAGTTGCGACTATCCTAATATCTCACAGTGGGAGATTCGGGAATGCAGTAACATCCCTTGGATCTTCCTTTTCTGATGTTCGGTGGGTATGTTTGATATCTCGACAACCACTGTTGTTATCCACGGTGGTGTGCGTGGTAGTGGAGGACTGGCACTGGCAATGCAACAGAAAACTCATGGAGGGTGTGATGGGTTTGTAGGTCAGGGAGGAGGTATCCAGTGTGTGAGAGAGGATCCCTGTGGTAGTACAGAAGGGGGTTGCAGGTTGATGCTGTTACGAAACCGGGTGCTGGAGTCGAACTGGTAGAGGAGGCGTTGGCCAGTGGTGGAGGTATTGAGCGGCCATCGGTGGTTTGGCGCTGTCCATGACCTTGGCCTTTAGGGCTAATGGAAGTAGAGGGCAATTCTAGGCTTGGCACACACTCTATATATCTCTCCCTCTCTTTCTGTGTTTCCTTGTCTCTCTCTATCAGTCTCTCTGGCAGCCCCTCCAACGGCTCTTCCTCTTGTTTACCTACTAGGCTTAAACTACCTCTGGTGGTCTATGTTCTCTTGTCCTCTCGTTTGTTATTTTCTCCACCCAATTTCATATGTCCGGAGGCCTTGGCAGTTCAATAATCAGCCTGATGTTGCTGAACTTCATGGCTACCGTATATTGTAGGGTCACAGACCTCTGTTGAGGACAAAGAGTAAATATTGATGTCACATAAATCATTCAAACAACAGTTTTTTTTCATAAATAAATTATGTTATTCTGAATGTATGCTTTGTTCTCATCAGCATGTCACGAGCCCACTTTGTCTGTACTTCAGGCTTCAGTTTTAATTAGGTGCTATTACACAACTTCTTCTTCGAATCCTGACTTTATAATTGGATTTCGATTGGCACCTTAGAAAAAAAAAGACGGAAATGATCACTGTCATTGATCTCTGCTCACATCGATTAGTCTGCATAACATGAAGCGCATAATGTGATTGACTGCACAGCAGATTGTAGACTGGTGACTGGGGCCACGCACCGAGTTCAGCTCTGTTTGTGTGTTTCTGGGCTTTTTTGGTACAGAACGGTGACAACTTCTGATGTTGCGCCCCCTGGCTGGCTTATAGCTTAGATTAGAAAAAAGCCAACTTCAATTTTGCTGATTCATATTCTGATCATGCCATTTATTCATTATGTCCCAAAAATGATAATTTCTACTAGAATGATTGACCACCAACATTGTTATAATTTTGAAGGGGAAAAAAGCGAGGGGATCTCCCCCTCTCATTACAGTATATTTGGTGCAGTTA